>JAGKTI010000608.1:50953-64324 GCA_018397915.1 Birgus latro | reverse complement strand
CGAGCTGTGGGTGTGTGTGTGTGTGTGTGTGTGTGTGTGTGTGTGTGCATGCAACCCTCCATCTCCTCCCCTTTTCCCTTATGATGCTTTTGAGCTCCTTTTCTATTGACTTGCCAGGATGTGGTATTGCAAAGTGAAGATGATCCTTTGAACCTCATTGAACTGGGAGCTGTTTGTCAACCATCATTCTTTTCGTTTCATTTTGTTTTGTTTATAAAGGCTCCAACTTGCTTACATGCATTTGTTGTGGTCACCTAATGGTGGCTTTCCTTGCTGCTCGATCTTTGGTATCCTCCTTATTCAGTCCCTTATCCTTGAGGTCACACTCAGTGACCTTGTACCAGGTCATCTTTGGTCTGCCTTTCATAACCTGTCCCCTAACATTAACACTTATCACTTTCTGCACCCAGCTGTCATCCCCCATCCTCTCCACATGCCCAGACCATCTCAGTCTACCTCTCCTTATTGCAACACCCATGCATTCCAGTCCAATGCTACCTCTTAGGTCTTCCTTTGTATACCTAGCCCTCCCAGGCCTCACAGTCAAGGACACATTGCACATCCACTTATCATTGTCATTTCTGTACGTTTGAGCCTTCGAATATCCTCTTCCTTTACTGCCCAGGTCTCGCAACCATACAGCATTATACTCCTAGCGCAGACCACAAACAAAATATCTCTTAGCACGAAGGGAGAACCCTGTCAATGTCAGGAGAAGCGACAGCTCCCTGAACTTCTTCCAACCACTCATCACTCTAGCTGCAAAGCTAGCTCCAGTCTCACCTCCAGCACATAACATGTCTCTCAAATAACAGAACTCATCCACACACTTGAGACACTCCATTCATGCCAAACAGTCTTCACAAGCTTCCCCCAACACACTGCACACATGAATTCAATATTGTCTTGCAGTCAAGCTTTAATACCACTCCATCTCCTCTGCACCCACTCATCATTTTCCTGTATGTCTCCTAGATTGTGTAATGAATTGTCATCATCTGTGAGACAGTTGACTTTTGTTGAATCTTTTATAGGCCAGAACAAACCCTTTCACTTTTCAGGAAGTGACAGTGTTGAGAGAGGTGTTGTAATATATGATGAGGTGTTGTAATAGATGCTGCCATTTCTGCTGACGAAGTTTGTATTATTCATGAACAGTTTTACAGTCCTTATAATTGTAAACAGGCAAATGTTTGAAGTACTAGTGAATGCATTTTGAAGAAATGGTGCTTTTGTTAAACAAAAATGAGATTAAAATTATTATTATATTATTATGACACACTTTTTGTTCTTTTTATATAGATTGATGAAACTCATGCTTCAGAACCTGCGATCTTCAGATAGTCCTTTTAGCGGTGCTGGAAGTCTTTTCTTTGGTCTGTTCAGTTGAGATACTTTCCTCCCGTCACTCCTCAGTTGTCCTCAGATTATTTGGCTGCGCTTTTTATTTACATGCAGTCTTCAGCCAGGATCAGTTTTTACTCTTTTTGTTTGAAAAAATTCCTGTTCTTCTGGGTTTTGTGGTCTTTGTCCCAGTTTAAGCTGATACTCCTGAAACAGATTTTTAAAATCTTTGCCCTTCTCCATTGTTGCCTTTTCCTCACAGGTAATTGCAGATGATTATTGAATTGCTAATGTTGGATTTTCCTCCATATGACACAGTAATATTATGGATGCTGTACAGTACATGGTCTTTTCTTTAATGACTCTGGCTATTAGAACTACTGTATGGTTTTGAAGTTATTTGCCATGACCAGACATGAATCTTTCATCCAAGTCTTCCCCCCACCTCTTCTTATTTACCATCTCCTTTCCTTTGGGGTTAGTCAAGATGTTTCTTTTAGGCCTGAATTGTGGAGTACTGTATTCTGATTGTCAAGTCTCAGTTAGGTCATCATCCATTGTACCAAGTTCAAGGATTTAACAGTACAGTTCTCCATTGATTATCATACACTTGGTTACAGCAGTTTTTGTTTTCACTTCAAAATGAAAATCTGCACTCCTTCTGTCAGTGTTCATTTTTCGGTGCAAAAACATTGTTATTTCACACCTGAGCTTGTATCTGCCTACAATGATGGTGTAGTATCTGTGGTTTTTTGTGGCTTTGAGGGATTCAAAGATAATGCCTTACTCAAGGAGTTAATCGTGGGATGTGGAGACCACTAATTTTCGACCCCTAGCTGCAGAACCCCATACCTCAAGCCCATCTCAGATCTCTGTGGTACATGTTTCTTCCATATTGTACCATTTTCATCACTTCCTATTAACCTAACCATGCCTTCTGATATGTACCATAATGGTATGTATGTATTTAGCTGGTCTAAAATGTCATAAAATGGAAAATTTTGGCTTGCCTTTGGGATGCATGGTACAAATTAGGAGAAATCCCATACCGTTTGTGCTTTCGTTATCACACAGTTTCATTTTCGTGCACCATGTCTGGTACCAGTTATGTGTGATAAGGAAGAGATCAGTGTATGTAGCTCAAACTGTTAATAAAGATCTTAATGTTGTATAAGTTTGGCTGGATTGGTAAGGTCTTCCTCTCACAGCCAGTTTTCAAAGCTGTTTTATTTCATTGATACTGTGGGCAGATCCCTCTTCTTCTGCCAAGATGCATGATGTCAGAAAAATGGCATACTCATTTTTCTTTCAGATAACTTCTTTGCAAAACATGTAATTTCTTGGCAGAGTGTCTGGTTACTCAGAGTCCCTGCCTGCTCCTGTTTAGGATATGGCCCAACCATTTTAAGTTTCATGTAATTCATTTGTTTAGCCTGAGGATTGGTGATCTTATCTATGAAATAGAAATTTTTATAGCTGACTGTAATTTATTTGCTTGGTGGTGGAGAGGAGCCTTCCTTTGGTGATGTTGTTGCCCTAGATGAAGAGAAGCAAATGCAACTCTTGCCTAGGAACAGAACCTCCTCATCCTGCCCTGCATCTTGTGAGGAGGCCCAGCCTGGCAGGGGCCTGTCTCCCATTTGGGGGCAGCCACTCCTTATGCTGTTTTTTACACTAAGAATGACTGGTGGTCATTTCTTAGTTTCTCACACTAGCCAGAGACATTAAGGAGTAGGCTGTATCACCAGTTGAGAAGGGCAGTACTTCCAAGGTGGATGGAAAGCTGATGACAGGGAGAGCTGGAGCTCCTGTTTCATCAGCCCTCGGGACTAGTTCCTGACCAGCCCCCTTTGCTGAACTTTTTCAGTGTCTCAGTAACACAGAGAGCAGGCCAGCATGCTCTCCAATACAAGTTTCTCTAACTAACTATCTACACCAATGTACATGCACAGTACACACTACACGTCCTTTTCAGAATTAAAAAAATGGCATACAATTACCAGGCCTCGGAGTCACCGGGATAGGGGGGGAGGGGACCATAAATGCCCTCATCCGCCCCTTTCCCAGTGACGACTGAGTGAGATGCCTGGAACCACTGTCTGACTTACTTCTTCATTTATGCAACATTCGCGGCCTTTCCTCTAACTTTCTTTCTGTCATATACCACCTCTCCTCCTCTAAACCTCACCGTCTCTTCCTGACAGAGACTCAGCTGTCTGAGGCAACTGACAGCAAACCCTTTTCTGTTTCCCCCTACTTTCTCTACACTCATTTCAAAGCCAGAGGTGGCTGTTGTGTATATGTATGCAACAACTTTTCTTGCTCTCGTGTTCCTGAACTTGATTCTTCTGAATTCTCTACTCTTTGGCTTCGGCTTTCCTGTCATTCTCTGACTAAATATATCTGCGATGTTTACCGGTCTCCTAATTCTACTGACTGAAAAATTCTTCTGGCTATCTTACTTCTACAATGGGACACATTCTATCCATTTCTCCTTTCTCTGAAATCTCCATTCTAGGATATTTCAATGTTCACCACCACCTTTGGCTCTCCTTTCCTTTCACTGATCCACTTGGAGAACAAGCCTACATCTTTTCTATCCTTAATGATCTAGAGCAGCTTGTACAGCACCTTGCCCGTATCCCTGACCGCCTTGGAGAGAGCTCCAACATACTTGACCTCTTCCTTACAACTAATCCTTCTGCTTACCCTGTTAATCTTTCCTCTCCGTTGGGCTCCTCCAATCACAACCTCATTACCTTGACCTGTCCTATCACTCCGGTGCGGCCTGTGGACACCCTAAAGAAACGTTGACTGTGGCACTTTGGAGGTGCAGTTTGACAGGCAGTACTTTCTGATTTTCCCTGGAATGATTATTGCTTCCATGGCCAGGAGCCATCTGAGTGTGCTTTGCGCATTACGGAGTTTATTCTCTCAGGCATGGAAGCATACATTCCCTTCTCATACCCTTTGACTAACGCAAGAAAGCCTCGGTTTAATCACGCTTGTTCTAATGCTGTCTGCAACAAGGAGAGGGCCTATAAAAGGTACCAGAGTCAACTCATCCCTGAATCACATCTTGTTTATGTTTTTGTCTGGAATCATGCTAGGTCTGTTCTTCACTCTGCTAGAAATAATTTCATCCGTACTAAATGCTCTCAACTCGCCTACTCGAATTCTTCACGCTCCTTCTGGCACCTTGCCAAAAACCTTTCTAACAACTTTACCTCATCATCCTTCCCTCCTCTTTTCTACTCTGATTGCTCTCTAGCTGTTTCTTCTACTTATAAAACAGATCCTTTCACACAGACTTTCTGCTCCAGTTCCACCTTAGATGATTTCATTGCTGTTCCTCCATCACTTCCCCCCCCTCTGACTTCCTCGTGGCTGGCATTAAAATTTCTTCAGCTGATGTATTTTCTGCTATCACTGGCCTCAATACTAACAAGGCATGTGGGCCTGATGGAGTCCCTCCTGTTGTCCTCAAGAACTATGCTTCTGTGCTTACACCCTGCCTAGGTAAACTCTTTCGCCTTTGTCTCTCAACTTATTCCTTTCCTTCTTGCTTGAAATTTGCTCTCATTCAGCCAGTCCCAAAGAAGGATGACAATTCCCAATCCTCTAACTATTATCCAATTGCTTTATCATCCTGTGTCTCAAATGTTTTTGAGTCATTTCATAACAGAAAAATTTTAAAGCATTTTTCCTATCACAGCCTTCTTTCTGATCGTCAGTGTGGGTTCCGTCAGGGATGCTCCACTGGCGATCTTCTCACCTACCTTTCAGACTCCTGGTCATCCTCCTTTTGGGACTTTGGCAAAAGCTTTGCCACTGCACTTGACATCTCTAAGGCTTTTGATTGAGTCTGACATAAATCTTTAATTTCCAAACTGCCCTCTTATGATTTCTATCCTATCTGTGCCTTCTAGCTTCCTTTCTGGCGTTCTGTAGCCGCTGTTGTAGACGGCCATCATTCTTCTCCTAGATCTATCAACAGTGGTGTTCCTCAGGGCTCTGACCTATCACCAACTCTCTTTCTTTTATTCATCAATGACCTTCTGAGCTGTACATCTAACCCTATCCACTCGTACACTGATGATTCCACCCTTCACCTTTCCATTTGGTTCTCGCAACGTCCATCTCAGCAGTTACTTCAACAAACAAGGGATGAGGCTATGGCAAACCTAATGTCTGACTTGGCTCGTATCTCTGACTGGGGTAAAAATAATCTTGTTTTTATTGCATCAAAAACTCAGTTTTTGCACCTATCTACCCGAGACAATCTTCCACAGGAGTACCCACTACTGTTTAATACTATCCAGCTGAATTCTGCATCATCCTTGAATTTGCTTGGGGTTTCATTCACTTGGGACTTATCTTGAGAAGATCATATTGCATCTCTTGTAAAATGTGCTTCCAGGAGATTGGATGTGCTAAGCCGACTCCATACCTTCTTTACCCCTACAAAATGTTGACTTTATACACCTTTATTTTTTTGTCCCTGTTTATAGTACAACTCTCATGTGTGGGGAGGCTCCCTACATACAGGTCTTCTCAATAGTGTGGAATCAGAGGCTTTTCGTCTCATTAACTCTCCTCCTCTTACTGGCTTCCTTCAACCTCTGTCTCTTAACCACACTGTTGCATCATTATCTCTTTTCTGTTGCTACTTTAGTGGTCACTGCTCCTCCAAACTGTCTGCTTGCATCCCTCCACCTCTATGATGGGTGCATAGCACCCATCTAGCAACAACTCTCATCCCTTTTCTGTCCAACTCTTTAATGCAAGAGTTAACCATTACTTCCAATCCTTTATTTATGCAACAGGTCAACTCTGGAACTGTCTCCCTCTGTCTGTTTTTTCTACTTCCTGTGATCTCCAGTCTTTCAAACTCAGTGTGTCCAGGCATCTCGAAATGAACAGATCTTGAATTTGGCTCCATTTTGTATTGTTTTTTTTTTTTTTCTTGGAGGGAACGGTTTGCGGGCTCCTGGCCTTTGGTTCCTTCCTTCTTGCATTAAAAAAAAAAAAAAAATCTTGGTCCCCAGATGTAATATACATATCCCCTTCTTGCTCCCTTCACCTCACAAGCACAAGACATGCAATGATCTATTCAGTGCACTTTATGCAGAGAATGGATCCATGTCATATGCACTACACTAACAAATGCCAGTCATTGCCTTGGCACATGGGTGTGTGACAGGTGCAACACATCCACAGACACTCCTCCTGTCACATGAAACAACTCTCCCCCTCTCTGCCTTCATCCAACAACCCCCCACTCACACAGCCAGACATCGCATCTCATTTCTACAGACACACACACCAGACCACAGACTACCTCAAACACACATGAACATATTGTAACTAAATGTTGAAAGCCTCTGAAAAACCATCAGAAATAGCAGTTCCTTCATGACCATGACATATACATAGCATTCCTATAAAAATTAAAGCTAATGCAACAGCAGCCCCCTCAAATTGGGCACAGCTCAGAACTGAGGTCCATGGAGGAGGCATCATTATATGCATTCACCTGTTAGTCTTCTAGAAAGGCACAGTACAAACAAAATTTCTCTTCCAGAATGACACAATATTAGCAATACAGTATAGTCACTTAGTGTGAAATTTGTTCACAAACAAGAAATTAACATTTTTAACATATACATTCCCCTGACACCTACTATGCTGTATCAGTGCATTACAACCCAGCTCTTCCTCCTAACACAGATACCTAATGCTATCATTGTTGGGGAATGTTTTGCTAAAAGTACTGCCTGATATGAACTCCACCAAAATAATTCCCGAGGCTCTGACATTGCTTCACAGCTAAATAATGTACAGTCACAGTAAGGCCTCAAAATACACCCACATTCCACACCAAGGAAACTGCATCCCCCACCTCCCCAGACATTACACTCTGCTTGCCAGCACTTGCACTCAGCATCACCTGGCAAGCAGAATCCACACTTGCCACAGATCATGTCTCATCATTATTACAATAGAAACACAGTCTAGGCCAGAGTGGTTGTGTCTCACGTACACAAACTACAAGAAAGCAGACTGGAGAAAATTCACTGAAGAAACAGAACAACACTTCACCACATTAAACAACATACCCATCACCAACATTACCCCTTTGAGATTCCGACGACGCATTTTAAGTCATCATAAATCCAACCATTGAGATTCTGATGACTCGAATTCGAGTCATACGAAACAATATATTTTTTTGTGCAAGTTTTCCATCTCCTATCTGGCCTTGTTCCACATACACAGTCATATTTATCCTTTTCCAACTGTTTGTTTCTACAGTGATGAGTGCTTCGGATAGATATGCATAATAAATAGGCTTTTACCATGAATAATACCAATATTACCAGCATGGATATTTGCCAGCATGACAGCGAGAGCTTTCGCTTTTCTCTGCTAAAACTAACATAAATTGCCATAACTTATATATCAATAGAAAGTGAATTTACTGTAGATTGACATGGTGCTATAAAATTTCACGTAACTCTAATACTTGTTTTTTTTTCAAATATTTTTCTATGGAAGGGTGAGTGATTTTTCCTTTGTGGCTAACTTCTACTCGTCCTATTAGCCTTTTAGCTATCATATTTACCTTTTCAACCATACTACGATAAAGAGCAGCTGTTCAGCTGTAAAACGGTACCAAATTCATTAGTCTACCATAAAAAGTTAGTGTACAGCGGCCGATTAGGTACAAATATCGCAGTGCGACGTCACGCTCTATGTGCATCTGGCTGAATCTGGCACAGACACAATCGCCGTAGGGCCAAAACTCTCAAAGAGTTAACAGGCACTTTACAAAGTTCAGTAACATAATACTGTACCCAGTGAAAACAAACATCACATTCCATGAGGCAACAGAAGACATTACAACCCAGACGTTACACTGGAGATTGCTCACCTTGTAAGACAACGTGACACATTCCATGAGGCAACAGAAGACATTACAACCCAGACGTTACACTGGAGATTGCTCACCTTGTAAGACAACGTGATGGCCTTAACCACAGTTCATCTTTCCCTCACACATAAGACACCATCACAAGGCTCTAAGGAGTAAGCGATGAACTTCGTTTCATTTCATTCATAAAGGCTCCACCATGCTTGCATCCTTTGGCCGTGGTTTCTGAAAGGCGGCTCTCCATGCTGCTTGATTTCTGGCAGTCTTCCTATTCAGTCCCTTATCCCTGAGGTTACACTCTTGACCTTATTCCAGGTCTTCTTTGGTTTGGTTCTTACAACTCTACCCTTGATGTTCACGCCTCTCACATTGCCCACCTAGTTGTCACCTTCCATCCTCTCAACATGCCTGAACCACCTCAATCTCCTCATCACAGCACTAATATTTTCAGGTCCCATTCTTCCTCTCAACTCTTCAGCTGTAGTCCTAACTCCCCCATGCCTCTCATTCAAGGATGCTCTACACATCTATCTAACTAGTTTCATTTCTGTACACTGGAGGCTATGACAGTCTTCTTCCCATACAGCCCAGGTCTCACTACCATACAGCATTACATTCCTAAGACATGCTGCATACAAAGATCTCTTAGCATGGAGGGAGAGTCCTCTCAGTGTGAGGAGAGGCAACAACTTCCTGAACTTCCTCCAACTGCTCCTCACCTTAGCCACAGAGTTAGCCCCAGCCCCACATCCAGCACATAACATGTCCCCCAGATAGCAAAACTCATCCACACATTCAAGTGTCTCTCCAGCAAGATCAGTCCATTCATGCCTGTTAATCTCTGCATACTGTCCCATACACACCATATGCATGAAATCAGTATTATTTTGCAGTCTACATCTAATACCACTACATCTCTTATGCATCCTCACAAACACTGCTTAACCCTTTCACGCACGGTACCGCAATTTGCGTTACATGTGGTGTGGTGTGCAACAGCACAGGACCGCAAATCGCGTGAAAACACACACACAAAAAAACAAAAATTAAGTTTTCGGTCAATTTGCGTCAAATTTTGTAGCATTCTAGCAGCCACGTGTCTCTCCCGAGGTAAGACTTTGGCAACACTGCAATGACTCCTATGTGCCTGTACTTAGTGATAGAATCTCAGTGCTCCACTAGCAGCCAGACAGCAGGGTCGTGCTGTGTTGTGTTGTCCCTTAAAATCTGCCATTTTCCCCCTTCCACCCGATTCTGAAGCCATTATTGAAATATTGTGACTGTACAGTGTTTTTTACTATACTGTGAAGTGATTGTGTCTATTGAACATAGATATATTGTTTGTAAACCACTGGGGCCCGTTATCAGCTGTTAGGCCTAGAGGCAGAGTCTGGTTTGTTATAGCGGGGTTTCCACTCACCCTGCCCGTAAAATGATGTATTTTACTCTTATACTGAAGCCATTACTTACATCTGTGAAACATATAGTGTCTGGATTAGTGAAATAACTGACCTACCATAGCAGGCATTATGTTATGCCATAGAGATAACATAGACATATGGATTAGTTGCTAAGGGAACAGGCAGTCTCTTACACAATACAGAAGAGGCTGGGCTGGAATCATGTGATAGTGTTTTATATTGAATATGGTTCAGTGTGAAATATACATGTAAAATAGTGCAGCGAGTGTTCACTGAGAAATATTGCGTGCACTGACTGACAGCGGAAAGTTACGTAATGATCAGAGACAAGAAAATACGCCACACAGCGACACATATATGACATTTATAATGTCATATATGTGTCGCTACGTATGTCGTGAAGCGAATGTTCGTGGAGAAATCTATTGTGTGCATCGTATGTGTTAGGCAAACGTGGTGCAAGGAACAGAGAATACGCCACACACACACACACACACACACACACACTCACACTCACTCATGCACCCATGAACACACACACACACACACACACACTCACACTCACTCACGCACCCATGAACACACACAAAACTCACACACTACTTAACTCATCTTCAATTCCTTCAAGTTCCTGCCAGCAGCTCAACACCTCTGGAGCAAGTGAGTTATCCATATTTTGTTGATTAGTACATTGACCTGTTTCTACATTTCTATATTTTTTTTTTCACAAATAAGTATTGTTTTTTACATATACACATATGAGATGGAAGAAAGTTCAGCTTTAGTAAAAAGACTAGTGGAAAGGTCGAATTACTGAGAGCACCATCAAAGAGCTTATGATATTTCTCGTGTATAATTTGAGTAAAAAATAATAATAATAAAATGTAACGAGCCAAAATATGTAAGTATTCGTGAGGCAGGGAAATTGAGCGTTTTTATCTCGCTTGCGGGCGAGGAAGAGTGTTCTATCTTTGTCGTCCATTTACTCCAAAATTATTGAACGTATCGATTTCCTGTAAGAACCATGATAAAGATCAGTGAATTCTACATATGTACAGGACATGACTATGTAATTTCTCTAATGAAAAGTTGTGGTTACGTAGGCGGTTATTGTGCACGCGTGACGAAAGTGCACCGCGGCCGCGAGTACCCTGTAGTTTTTTGCGATTTACTTGGAAACTATGAAGCGTATCAAAACAAAAAGGTATCAGGAGAAAGCTTATGAAATTCTACATAAGATTATGTAATAAAAATATAAGGTGTGCGAGAAAACTTCTGCAGTATACCTCCCTGAACAAAAATTATTATTTTTTTTACAAAAATGGCTTTTAGTTTTTGGCAATTTTCTCGAAAACTACAAATCGCATCACAACCGGACATACCTCATTAGAAAGCCAATGAAATTCCCTATCAAAACTTATAATAACATTTTTCTGTATGATGGAAAACACTCGAACGACGATGTTGGGAAGTGAGATCAACATTCCAAAATGTTTATTCAAGGTGGCCTTGTGTACTTTTATTTGTATTTTTCTGGTTTTTCTTTTGGCTTATCAGCTAGAACAAACATCGGCGAATAAGATGATGTGAGTTTCAGGGCAACATTTTGAGGTTTGGGTGGCGAAAATGAGGCAAGAATACATGTAATTTGTGTACCGCGGGCTGCCAGTGGAGCGCGCGCGGGAGTAAAATCGTGAGCCATGAAACTTAATAAAACTTACCATGCGCGAAAGGGTTAAGATGGAGTTACTTCCCATACCCATTTGGTAAAATTCATATGACCACACTTCCTCTGCATTAACAGCACCTCCACCAGCCCGAGAAATTAATACTTTTGCTTTATCAGAGTGTACTCAAACTCTTGCACCCCATTCCACATGTCCAGCTCCTAAACCTTTCCTCTGCCGTGTCATTTTCCACAGTCAGCACCAAGTCATCAGCATACAACATCTCCCATGGGAGTCCATTTCTGAAGTCACATGAGAGAGCTTCATGCACCATGTACAGCTTAAGAACAAAATTAATACAAAGAAACTGGAAAACTTGTAGGCTTTGTAATAACACGTAGTCACTCTACAGACCCCCTTTGGCTCTACAATATACTTGACAGGGTCACAAAATCACAAACATGCACTTTCAAGACCCATGCTGCAATCACCTCCAACACCAAACATATCTCTTTCTATAAAGAACAAGCAAACCCTCATAAATCACTACACAGTGTCACTTAACAGTACACCAACATTCACCAGGTCTGAAACAGCCCTGTCACCATAGGCAACCCTTTCCACACGATAACAGTGCAACCACCTTCACACCAGAACAGATACGTAACATTATCAAGAAAACAAGAGACCTGCTAGCACGTGCAGATGGCATCAGCAGCCTAAACCTGAGACATTTGGGACCACAAGGCATCCAGGCCCTCACAAACATCAGCATCTCCTCATATGTACACTGTAGCATTCCCATTACAGTGAACCCTTATGTTTTGCATGATCTGGGTTTGCGAATTTGCCTTTCGCAGGAAATCCCAAAATTTCCAAGAACTTATATCTCACAATCAAGAATTCACCTTTCGTGTCAGTATATGGGTTGCCGGTGGACAAGGCAATTGTCAGCTGTTGTTCGCCATGTTGTTCGCACAGTTTCCTCCAGCTGTGAGACTGTGTGTTTGGTGCTCTGGTAGTGATTGCAGCCATGGTCACTTTTTTTTGCCTTTCCCTTCGTTCAGCTATTGTTCTTGTATGGTTTACCTATGCTGTATTATGAGTTCCCCTTCATTCGTTGGAGGACTAGATAATAGTGGTGATGGTGAAATACTAGGAAGTTCAAAGGATGGAGGTAAGAAGAGAAAAGAATGGTGTGAGTATCGAGTCAGTGTGAAGAAGAAAAGTATTCAGTAGAGGATAGGATGAAGATTTTTCTGGCTTGTGATCCGTTTATTTAATGTTTCTTAACATTTTTATCATATTCATATCGTTATCAGTTACTTTGGTATCCTGTTTTATGAGAATTTTACTTCAGAAGTGAGAAAGAGACTGACTGGGTGGGGCTCTAGAACCAATTAGATTTTTTTACTGTTGAATTAATACTTTTCGGTTCGCGAAATTCTGGTTTCGCACCAACCTCATGGTACCAATTAGACACAGAACTTAAGGGCTCACTGTATTTGAAAACATGGAACAGTTATCACTGTATTAAACCACAAAAAGATCCAATACTCCCTGCTTCATCCAGACTTATAACTGTACTTAGCACACATTCTTTTTTCAGTGCATAGCTAAAGAGTGTTTATGTAATTTCCACAGCTAAGCTTTCCTGTTATCCAGGGCCTGTTCTTTACTGGGCTTAGAGTATGTAGCTTATAGGCGCTTTATACTCCGTACCAGTAGATAAAAAGTTTTATTCCAAGACTTGCCATTTGTCCTTACTCATCCAGACCTTTTAATCAGTATTGTTTCAATTTCAGCATTTACCGAATGGTATTTTTTAGCATATTTGTTTAACATCACTTTGAGTCTTGTTACTTGTGCTTGTTTGCACGTACATGGTCAGTAACATCATCATCATCATAGTCTTAAGCGCTCTCTCTCTCTCTCTCTCTCTCTCTCTCTCTCTCTCTCTCTCTCTCTTACGCGCGCGCGAGGGGTAAGGAAGAGTTAAGAAAGA
>JAGKTI010000608.1:27132-50944 GCA_018397915.1 Birgus latro | reverse complement strand
CGCTCTCTCTCTCTCTCTCTCTCTCTCTCTCCATTGGAGAAGTGCAGCTGTGGAGAAGTGCAGCTGCTTTCAGCACAGATATTGGATATGTTGTTTCCACATCCCTAAGCTAGCACAAGGAAGTTGGAATTTTATACTCTCATCTCCTACCCATTACTGTATGCTGTAGTTGCATTATACATCTTGCAGACCTCAGGAAGAAATGGTTCATGGATATCACGGTACAGTCTTAAGGTCTCTCTCTCTCTCTCTCTCTCTCTCTCTCTCAGTCATTGGAGAAGTGCAGCTGCTTTCAGCACAGATATTGGATATGTTGTTTCCACATCCCTAAGCTAGCTCAAGGATGGTGGAATTTTGTACTCTCATCTCCTACCCATTATTGTATGCTGTAGTTGCATTATACATCTTGCAAACCTCAGGAAGAAATGGTTCATGGATATTTACAGTAGTAATTGTGTGTGTGTATGTGTGTATTTACCTAGTTGTGACATACAGGAAATGAGCAATGCTCGTGGGGTCCTGTCTCTGTTTCTCAGTAAGTCAAATTTTGCATTGAACTTGTTCAAGTTTTTAGACTGGATGATCTCTTTGTCCAGACTATTCCACAGGTCTATGCATCCATATGGAAAACTATATTGCTTGATATTCTTTAGCCCACCCAGTCCCAACCGGTTTTTTACCCAGCCTACCCCCAGATCCTGACCGATTTTCGACTTTTTTTGGAGGGGGGCTCAAACCTCCACTTCTGGTGAGAAACATTGAAAATTCATTGAGAAATCGCCTGCCTGAGGTTAAAAATGTTGATACAGGTGTCATTTACCCTTACATTTTCCTTCTTTTTTAGGGTACCTGGCTAAAGAAAATGAACTATGGAACGGTTAATTAATTCAAGCCACTTTAAATTACGTATTTACAGTATTTATTTATTCGGTATGAATTTATGTGTAGTACAAGTCTATATTGGTTTTCACACAATAATATAGGGGATAAAAGCATTGTTCACTCACCCAAAACCCCAGTATATGGCACCTTCCTTTATTTCATTACCACCTCATCACTTCTGTTTGTTTCTACCTCTAGCTTCTTTGTTTCTTTGTCCTCCTCCTCAGGAATCACTTTCACCGTGAATTTTGTCACTGGAGAGACTATGGGGCAACATATCTTTACTGGCCAGGTTACTGCTAACAGGTGAATTGCCCAGTGTGGGGGGAGGGGGGGTTAGGTGGGGCAAGGCAGTATCCCCACTTGACAACAGGTAGAGGAAGGTCTCCCACATATGCGTACCAAAAATCACCCGCGAATGTTGAAAAATGTGCACACAATGGGCCTTGCAATTGAGTGACATATGATGCACGTCGTTGGGTCTGTCCGCAGAAAAAAGTAGTGACGTGCATCGTACGTCGGTGGGACTGGGCAGGTTAAGCAACTTGGCTTTTTCAGTTTCATTCCGTGTCCTCTTGTTACTCTCCTATGCCATACATGCAGATCTTTTCTGTCAATTTTATATACTTCCAACATGAACCTGAACACTTCAATCATATCACCTCTCTCTCTTTCTCTCTCTCCTTTCCTTTAAGGAAGGCAGATCCAGCTTTTCCAGCCTTTCTCTGTACGACAGATCTGCCGGCTAGGGACCATCTTTGTTACTGTTCTTTGTATTCTCGTGATCTTGTTTATATCTTTCTTTTTGTGTGGGAACCACACTACTACTGCACATTCCAACCTGGGGTGGATCATGGCCACTAACAATTTTTTCCTCATCTCCTCATCTATGTAATGAAATGCTACTCTTATGTTAGTCAAGAGTTTATGTCTAACTATCTTGTTAATGTGTTTATCAGGTGATAAACTTTCCTGGACCGGAACTCCCAAATCTTTCCCTTATCTCGCTTTTGTGATTGGTACAATACCCATCAAATAATTCAGTGATGGCCTCTTGGTACTTTTGCCCATTTCCAATATTTTACATTTTTCTGTGTTGAATTTCATTTCCCACATCTGGCTCCAGTCATGAATCCTATCCAAGTCCTCCTGCAGCAATTTAGTCTTCCTCAACTTCTACTTTCCTCAATATCTTTGCATCATCAGCAAACAGACTTGCATAACTGTTCATTCCATCTACCACATCGTTTATGTAAATCAGAAACATTACTGGGGCTAACACCAAGCCTTGTGGGACTCCATTTGTTACTTCCCTCCATCCAGATATCTTGTCCTTTATTGCTGTCCTCAATTGTCTGTCTCTCGAGAAGTCTCTCATCCACTCCAGATGGTTTCCCTTCAGTCCTCCTCTGCGCTCCAATTTCCACATTAGTCGCATGTAGGGTACCTCATCAAAGGCTTTCTGCAAGTCTAAATATACACAATCCACCCAGCCATCTCTCTCCTGTAGGATGTCAGTCACTCTTGATTCAAAGCTCAACAAGTTGAAAACACATGACCTTCCATTTCTGAATCCAAACTGACTTTCAGCAACAGTGTTCATCTCCTCCAGATATTTTATCTATCTATCTTTCAGGATTCTCTTGCACAATTTTGCGACCATGCTGGTCAGGGACATAGGGGTGTAATGCAGGGGTTCATCCTTGTTTTCTCCCTTATAAATTGGTACCACATTGGCCTTTTTCCATTCCCGAGGCACTTCCCCTCTTCCAGAGAACACACAATTAAACCGTGAATCTTATCCGCCAGTTGTTCTCTGCATTCCTTCAGTACCCAATTAGAGATTTCATCCAGTCCTAGGGCTTTCCTTACATCTTGAGTTTCCAGTAATTTATATACTTCTTGCACTTCCACTTTTATATCTTTTATCACTACATTTCTAGTCACTTCCTCGCCCGCCCCAAAATCCCTTTCTTTAGTGAAAACTGATTGGAAACATTTGTTCATTTTTTCATCTTGCATTGCTGCATCTTTATAGACCTCTCCTTCTACTTTCAGTTTAGTGATTCCTTCCTTTTGTTTCAGTTTGCTGTTGACAGATCTATAAAACAGTTTGGGTTCTTTCTTACATTTGTCAGTTATACCTTTATCAGAGTTCTTGTATATTCATTTGTAGTTCTTCAGTATTTTTCTGTTGTTCCATGCAATGTCCCTCTCGTTTTTTGCTGTCATACACCTTCTGTTAAACCAATCCTTTTTCCTGTTTTCTTTCCCACTTACTCTTGGCACATATTTTTCCACTCCCGAATTATAGAGGTCTAGAAAGGTATCACACTTCCTTTGTATCTCTCTTGTTTCTTTGAATTTTTTCCAATCTGCATTTTTGAAAAATTCCTCAATCCTGTCAAGTTTGCTTTCCCAAAGTTATACCCTCCCTGCCTATAAAGCTCGTCTCGTGGCACCACATTCCCTTTTATCATCTGGTACTCAATGACCGCATGATCATTTTTTCCTCTAGGACACAGATTTTTCAAAGATTCAGTTAGGTCAGGTTCTTTGGTTAGTCGTAAATCTAGTCTTGCTGGCATGTCATCACCTCTGAGTCTTGTCTCTTCTTTGACCCATTGGGTCATTACATTATTCATTGCTATATTTAACAGTATAGTGCCCCATGAATCTTCGCTGCTTCCTGAGTCCCATTTCCCCCCCAGTTCACCTCTTTACAATTAAAATCACCCATCAGAATTAAGTTGTTGTTTTTCTTAATCACTTTCTGTAGAGAACTAACCATGTCTGACAACATCTCCTGGTATTGATCATCATTCCATGCCCTTGTCTTAAGAGGAACATAAACTCCTTCAATGTCTCTCTTGCCATTCTCTCCAGTTTCTAATTTCGTATTTATTACTTCAGCCTTACCCTCTCCCATTTCCACAGTATCCACATTTATGTTGTTCTTTACTGCTCACATCACTCCTCCTCGCATTTTTTTCTTTTCTGTCTCTTCTCCACAGTTTGTATTTACCATCTTCCATATGGATATCAGTGTCGTCTCTTAACATGGTCTCTACAAAGCACATAATATCTGGTTCATGTACGCTCAAGAAATTGTTGATTTCTAATCTTGCCGATATTAAACCATCAACATCAGTATATGCCACTTTCAAACTTTTTCTGTTGTTTTTTATTCCCTCTTCTCTCCCTCTGTCCGTTGGTACCACTTCCTCAATTTCTGATCAGTATATGCCACTTTCAAACTTTTTCTGTTGTTTTTTATTCCCTCTTCTCTCCCTCTGTCCATTGGTACCACTTCCTCAATTTCTGATCCATAACTCTCCAATAGAACACTGTCTTCTCTTCCTCCGCTCTGCCTTTGCTTCCTTTGCTAACTCCTTTATTTTAGCTCTTTCTTCCTCATTTGCATCTCTCCTTATCCAAACATTCTTGAATCCCTGTTTGTCTGATAATTTCCATGTTCTGTTGATGAGTTCATTTACCATCCCCTGAGACTTAAATTTTAAGTGGCATCGCCCCTCCTTCCTCGTAGTTTCCTAGCCTAAACACTTCTTCAATCTCTTCTTGAACTTTGTTGTTACCCTCCATAACTATCAATACTATCTCTTTAACCTTACTCAGTTCTTCTCTTTCCCTTTCTGATCTTACTGTCATACGTTTTTCTTTTACTCTTGAAATTATCATGCACTTTTTCTTATCTGCTACATCCATGAGTAAAAATTCTGTACTTCTTAGCACCCTAACCACCTCTTTCTCCACTTTTCCTTTGTCATTCTATAATCTCTTTAAAATTTATATTTCCTTCCTCTTGAGTTTTCTTCTCCTTGTGTTGCTCCTTGATTTCCATAATGTGCTCATCTTTCATCCTTGATTTTGATTCATACTCATCTAATTTACTTTTCATCCTGTCTCTTTCTTCTTCCAGCCTCTTATTCTCCCTCTTGAGCTGTTTTATTTCACTTGAGGCAGATTCATACTCACTTTTAATTCTACTACTTCACTTTCCTGTTCATCACTGCATGTACAAACTATCTAACTTACTCTGGATCTCTTTTTCCTGCTCTAAGGTCTGCTCCTGTAACTCTCAAATTTCTGACCATACCTTTTTCAACTCTTGGACATTCCTCTCCACCACTCTCTCCACTTCTGCTACTCTTGTTTGGTTCAGTTTAGTACTTCCTCTGCCCATATCATTGTTGGAGTTGCCCTCAAATTCCACGCCACCAGATGTAAACAAAGAACTTTCCTTCTCCGCCATGATGCAACCATACAGAGACTTTTTATTTCCACTGTGTCTAGTACTCTTTTATAACTGAAACCAGCGTTTTTTTTTTTTTTTTACTAATAACCCACGGGACAACCACTCTCATTCACATATACAATAGGCTGTACTTCATTTCAACACTGATTGGGCAATTAATTCCCCATGATCCACAAGGACCTCCGTCCTGTTGGCGGCCTGTGTGTGTGTGTGTGTGTGTAAGCATTAATTAAAGATTTCATTCTCAAGTACATTACCTACTGTACTTCTGTGTATTTGTACAGAGACTACTGGTTGTCGTGCTTTGAGAGTTCTCTGGGGAGTTTTGTCAACCGTGCCATCTCCTCCCAGCCTAACAGTCCTGACAGTCAAGAACGTGCCAACAAGTTCAGGGACAAATACCTCCAACGTCTTCGCAACCTCAAGAACCATCCTTTGTATGCTACCCTTCTAGTTTTCTTTTCTGTACCTCTTCACAACAGTATCATTTTGTCCTTATAAATTATTCATCTAAATTTGCTCTTGAATATGCAAAACAGCTGTCTCTTGTATGTCACAGATTTGAGTATTATGAAATTTTATTTATGGGACTAGCCACTTCAGAAAAAGTCATATGTTATGTAGTAAAGGTAATTCAGTAATTTGCCTGGGAACCATAAGTTAGAACAGTACATGGAATAAAATGAAGGGAGGGATGAGCATTGAGGGCTCCACATGACACTCCTTTGTTAGGAGTGGTTCATTTTGAGAAGCCATGCCTTATAGGAGGAACAGGATCAGATTATGTGAGATTAGTGGTGTGGTGACCCCTTCTTAATGTCTTTTATTACTGCTTTACCAGCCTGTATCCCAGTCAGTGTTAATGTGATTATGACTCCTTTATGCGTTTTGGTCACATTTGTAAATTACTTATAATGTGAGGGAATAGATCTCTAAGTGGGTGGAAGGTGAGACATGGGAACATCCTGGAAAAGTATGCTTGTTTGATGTATTGCTAAATTTGAATTACACAACTTTGAGTTACAGGAGGCTTTTTGTGGCAAGAAATATGGCTTCTTTCTGTGTACTACTTGTTGTTCATGTTACTACTGTACTAACTTCATGGTACAGTAGAACCTCCTTTTTCCGGCATCAGTGGGACCAAGGGTGTTCTGGATACGGGAAAGTGCCGTAAACAGGAGGGTGTACAGTGCTTCCTCCAATTTTGCGAGAATATGGTCGACAAAAAACCACGCAAAATCAAAATTCGCAAAGTTTAAACAATTAAATATATGCAATAAAGGTAAATTGGTCGACATCACCCCAAGGTAAGCACTTTTTCCCACTCGTTCTCTCGACTCTACCTCTTAATTTTATGATGATAAATGAAACAAACATGGACTGATGTATTGTACAGTAATATTATTATGAAAACATCGTAGGTAAGAAACATAAAAGAGAAAAAAATGCATATTTACACTGATGTGAAGACTGGCGTGGTGTACGGGACTGGTGGCGGGGCAAGGCTTGGGTGCGACTACTGTGGTGTAAACAAACGTGGCGGGGCGGCAGAACATTGAACTAGGAGGCACAGTACGCCCAGCGAACCACGACGTCACTACTCCGCGTGGCAAAGTAGTGCGGGAAGACGACTTTACCACCACTCGACCTCGCAAAGTGTGTGATCACTCGCAAAGTTCATAAATGTTAAAAAATAAATGACTTGGAACTACCTCGCAAAATTGGTGATTCGCAAAGTTAAAGTTCGCAAAGTTGAAGGATGTTCTGTACTTTATAATTACTCAAGGGATACCCATGAATACTTAAAAACTCACAAAATTCAATTTTGCTTACCTACATCCCAAAGACAAGGTGAAGTGTATTGATCCTAGTGTGCTAGTACTGGTGGAGAGTTGGTTGTCAGGTAAATAACTTCACTTGCTACAGTTCAGTTTATTCATTGTTACACTGCACTTTATTCAAACACCTATAGTAAAACTTATAACTTCTTACACCTACAGTACACTTATATAGACACATATCTTCACTTAAAACAAGTTATTCATTAGTGTAGGGCCTTTAGCACACATCAACATCATTCTCGTTGTCGGCAACTTCTACTACTGAATCAGCTGATGGGAGTCAGAGAGGCTGTGTTCGGTTGTGATGATTGAGAGACTGACAGGGTTACCCTTATAAAATCTCGTATGTCTCTGCTTACAACTCTTTCTTCTCTGCAGCAAAAACTCATTTTGAATGCAGTGAAGAGACATAACATCATGAGCGCTCATGTATGTGCACAGTTCTGCAAACTTGATAAACACTGACAGGCCTTTTGCAGCATCTCTGCATGACACTTTTGGCTCCGGTTCTCTCAGCATCACTTGACTTATCTGTATCAGTCACTGATGCAATGATTTCATCATCATTAAGCAATAATGTCACTGGTTCATCGTTATCAATGTGAACCCACTCCCCTGATGCATCATCACTTACTTGAAGTGTTGTAGCTCCGATACTGGAACAAATACAACCACGCGCGGTAATTTTAAATTTCATATTTATATTTTTTTTTTACTTTTCTCTATTTTATTTCTAATTGTGTTATTATAACAAATATACCGGTTACAAGAAGGTGCCGATAACAGGATTGCCGGAAAAAGGAGGTTCTAGTGTATATCTTTACTGATGTTAAATGATTCAGTCTCTCATTTTTGCTGAATTGTTATGTGATATATAATGCAGAAACTTATTATCATTAGCAATGTACTTATTTTATTTTTTTGTAGTTCTCCCACAGTTAACTAGTAATGTTGGGTGGAAGCTAATTCTTGACTGATTTCTGCTACAGTGCTTATGGGAACCTGACTGTGAGGAGTTTGCTTGACATGAGAGAACACTGCCTCAATGAGTTCGACTTCCCAGATCCATACTTACTGCAGAAAAAGGTATTACTTGACTGTACTTTACGAATATGATTTATGTATGGTCAGTATTGGTATAAAATATATTACTGTTGCTTTTGAAATAAAGATTATTTAGGTATGGTAATGCATCAGATTTCAGTACCCACTGTCCATCACTTTGGATAGAGATACCTTCAGCATTCGGTGCATGATGAACCAAATACTGTAGATAGTTTAGAGAAGGCTAGAGAGCATTGTCATGTTAAAATTGCTTATATTTCACTCTTTTCTCCTCATTTTGGAGGGACCCTTATGAATAGGCTATTCAGCCACCATGACACAGTGCAGTCATTAGGAATAGTGACTGGAGGATTCATCCCGGATTCTGTGAGTTACCGGTACATAGTAGGAGCACTGCTAGATATATCCAAGTTAAATTCTTGAAGCATGTTAACCTTCCACTGAAGATTTCAGTGACTTGCCCCCTCTTTAAAAGAGCATTCAGATTATTGGGCTCACCCTGGCTGTTTATGCTACCATACCTTTCTGTGGCTCAGCTTGCCTGTGCCACTGTTCCTTTCTACCTTATATTTTGCTCTTCAATTTTTTTCCCCTCTCAGCTCCATTGTTACCCTGTCCAAATTTGTGTGAATGTCATGGTTATTCTGTTTCAGTTTGACACCTAATTGTTCTTTTTTCAGTTTGACACCCAGTTCTTAGTTTATTCAGCATTTTTGGAATTGCTTATTGTGGAGCCCAGGGTGGCAGATGCACATCATAGACAAGCCCATATTTTCCCTTCTTTACATGCTGTTATTTCATTTCTGTGAATTGGCAGTAAATGAATGAAAGAAAAGTGAAGAGAGCATTTAGGGAGTATTTAATTAGTAACGCAGAAGCTGTGTGTGGTGTTGTAAGGGTAGCATGGTAAGGAATCAACAGCTTGGTGAGATACAGTGGTTGAAAGGGAGGTTGAGAAAAAGAGAAAGAAGTGGCTAGAGTGGAGGCAAGAAAGGGGATCATATAGAAGTAGAAGGGAATATATTGACGGTAATAAACACATAAAGGTACTAGTAAAAATGAAGGTGTATTTACCTAGTTTACTTAGTTGTGATATACAGGAAATGAGCTATGCTTGTGGAGTCCCCCCGCTGTGTCTCAACCAGTCAGACTTTGCTTTAAACTCATTTAAATTTTTAGACTGGGTGATCTCTTTGTACAGGCTATTCCACAGGTCAGTGCATCTTTATGGATAATTGTATTTCTTGATATCTTTCGAGCATTTTGTCTTTTTCAATGTCTTTTCACATCCACTTGTTGCTCTCCCATCCCATACAAACAGATCTTCTCTGTCAGTTTTGTCTGCTCCCATCATGGCCCTGAACACTGCAATCATGTCACCCCTCTCTCTTCTTTCTTTTAAGGAAAGCACACTCAGCTTTTCTAGTCTTGAACAATAGATCTGTCAGGCTAGGGACCATCATGGTTGCGGCTCTTTGTAGTCTCTCGAACTTGTTTACATCTTTCTTTTTATGTGGTAACCACACAACTGTGGCATATTCTAACTTTGGGACAGATCATAGCCATTATCAGTTTTTTCATCATCTCCTCATCCATGTATTGAAATTCCACTCTTATGTTTGTCAAGAGCTTATATGTCTCTCTGACAGTCTTGTTAATGTGTTTTTTGGGTGACAAATTATCCTGGACCAACACTCCCAGGTCCTTCTCTTCTCTCGCTTTTGTGGTTGGTAATTCAGTGATGACCTCCTAGTACTTTTACCCACTTCCAATATTTTGCGCTTTTTTTGCATTGAATTTTATTTCCCATACCCACCTTCAGTCATAAATCCTGTCCAGATCTTCCTGCAGCATTTTACAGTCCTCTTCAACTTCTACTCTCCTCATGATCTTTGCATCGTCTGCAGATGGACTTGTATAACTGTTTGTTCCATCCTCCATATCATTTACGTAAATCAGGAGCATTATGGGCACCAGAACTGAGCCTTGCAGGACTCCGCTTGTTACTTCCTTCCACCCTGACATCATGTCCTTTATTACTGTCGTCATCTGTCGGTCTCTCATGAAGTCTCTCATTCACTCGAAGAGGTTCCCCTTCAGTCCTCCTATGTGCTCCAATTTCCACTTTAGTTACTTATGTGGTACCTTGTCAAAGGCTTTCTCCAGCTCTAAGTACACACAATCCACCCAGCTACGGTATCTCTCTTGGGTAGCACGTCTATCACCCTTGAGTAGAAGCTCAACAAATTTGAGATACACGATCTTCCATTTCTGAATCCAAACTGACTTTCTGCCGAGATGTCCATCTCCTCCAGATATTTTATCACCTGTCTTTCAAAATTCTCTTGCACAATTTTGCGACCATGCTGGTCAGGAACACTGGTCTATAATTCGGGGTTCTTCCATATTCCTTCCTTAGTAAATTGGTACCACAATGGCCCTCTTCCATTCCTGAGGCACTTTCCCTTCTTCAAGAGAATACACAATTAAACCGTGAATCCTATCTGCCAGGTGTCCTCTTCATTTCTGCATTATCCAATTAGAGATCCCATCAGGCCCCGTGGCCTTCCTTACATCTTGAGTTTCCAGTAATTTATACTCATCCTGCACTTCCCCTTTTATATCTTTTAACACTACATTTCTAGTCACTCCCTTCCCCTCCACAAAATCACTTTCTTTAGTGAAAACCATTCAGAAACTTTTATTCATTATTTCAGTTTGCACTACCTCATCTTTATTCAGGTGTGGAAAAATATGTGACAGGAGTTAGTGGGAAAGAGAACTGGAAGAAGGATTAGTTCAAAAGAAGGTGTATAATAGCAAAAAGAGAAAGGGATGTGGCATGGATCAAATTGAGAAAGACAGGTAACAATAGAACAAAGGAAGAGTACAAAAGAATTAGAAACAGATATAAAAGAAGCTGCATAGAGTAAGAAAGAAACTTTGAAAGAGGTATAGGTGACAAATGTAAGGAGGAACCTAAACTGTTTTATAGGTTTGTCAATGATAAATTGAAACACAAGGAAGGAATCAGTAGGCTGAAAGTAGAGGAAGTCTGTATCCATCTATCCATCATCCAACCCTGTGTTACCCCATGAGGAGCGTAGGAGCCTGGGGCTAGGCAAGTTGGTCCTGACATTTAAGATGCGAGTGACCAGCCTCACTCATTCTTGAGTGAGGCTGGTTTTCTCGATTTGTTCTGTGCCACATCCCTTTCTCTTTTTGCTGTTGTACATCTTCTGTTGAACCAGTCCTTCTTCCAGTTCTCTTTCCCACTAACTCTTGGCACATATTTTTTCACATCCGAGTTGTAAGAGCCTAGAAAGATGTTCCACTTCTTTGCGTCTCTTGTTTCTCTGAATTCTCGCCATTCTTCTCTGAAAAATTTCCTCAGTCCTGTAAAGTTTTCTTTCCCAAAGTTGTATCTTCCATGACTATATAGCTCATCTCTTGGTGTCACATTCCCCTTTAACATTTGGAACTCAATCACTATTTGGTCACTTTTTCCTACAGAACACAAATATTTCAGAGATTACATCAGGTTCAATTACGTCAGGTTCTTTTGTTAGCAGTAAATCTGATGGTGTGTCATCACCTCGAAATCTTGTCTCATCTTTGACCCACAGGAAAAAATTGCTGATTAAAAAAAGATTAAAATTAGAAAAAAATAGATTTTTAACATTTTGTTTAGATTTTCGTTATTTAAATCGATTTTTTCATCTCTGTGAGGACGTTGTCTTGTACGACACGAAACCTTTGCCAACGTTAAGTGAAACCATATTTTGGTATCAATTTTGGGAAGTCAATCAGAAGTGTACCATTCTGGGTCTTTTTTCACCCCACTTGCTGCAATGCATCCATTAGGTATGATTGTATATCTCTATCTCTATCTATCTATTGCCAGACGCCTCAATCCCGAACGGGGTGGCCACAAACAAATCGCCTCCATGTCACTCTGTCCCCTGCCATTTCACTACCATGCTCCCAACTCACACCCCCCTCTCTCATATACCTCTCCACTCCATCCCTCCATCTCATCCTCGGCCTCCCCCTCCCTCTCGACCCCTCCACCTCACTCACATACACTCTCCTCGTCAATCTTTCACTCTCCATCCTCTCCACATGCCCAAACCACCTTAACGTGTTTCTCCTAACGCTTCCCATCACGTCCTCAACCACACCACAACGCTCCTTCACTTCCTCATTTGTTAGTCTGTCTCTCCATGTGACTCCACATGCTCCTCTCAAATAACTCATTTCCACTGCTCTCACTCTTGACTTATGTCCTTCCAACAGGGTCCAAGCTTCACTTCCATATGTCAGAGTTGGTATCACAATACTGTCATGTAACAACTTTTTCACTTCCATGCTCACCTCCCTGTTTCTTATCACTGCTTTCAACGAACCAGCAACCTTCCTTCCCTGCTGTACCCTTTCGAGCACTTCACCCTCCAGACTACCATCCTTACTCATCACACTGCCCAAGAACTTAAATTCACTCACATTCTCCATATCCTTCCCATCCAATCTCACTATACACTCACTGGCTCCACTTCTCTCGAAGACCATCGCTTTACTCTTCCCCACATTTACCTTTAGATTCCGTTTCTTACACACTCTCCCAAACTCATCTACCAAGCCTTGCAGCTCCCCTTCGTCTCCACTCAACAACACAGTATCATCTGCAAACAACAGTACAGGGAGTTTCCAAACACTGCCCTCTCTCACTAGGGCAGCTCCAACATCCACTGCCCGACCTTGTATCTCTTATATATCAAAGTTCAAATAAACAGACTTACAGATTTACAGAATAATAATGTGAATGGGAAGTGGAATTAAGCATATGCATCACAGGCTAGCACTCCATGTTATGGAGGATGTTACTCATGCTGCTGCATCACTGTGTGTCATATACTGATGAAAGTTGCCAACTTGTCTTTTATATTTTGTCAGATTTGGATCTTAATCATTAGACTGAATCATGTTACTGTATGTTCAAAGAAGAGTTGAGCTCACATATCAGCACTGAACATCATCATCATCCAGACCTCCTTTCCCGCCCTAGGGCAGAGTGAGGAGTAGCAATGTCCAGGCAGCCCAAGTTCCCAATTCATTCAGGCCCACAGAATCCTGGCTCCATCAGGTAGGCCCAAAAAAATTTCACCACATTCTGTAGCTTCATATATACCTGTCCGATAGAGTCAGTCTGAACGCTGTCACATTAAAAGAGGTGCCAAATCCCGGGTTATGCGCTTCACACAAAATTCATCCATCCAGCTCGGTCTCTTGTTAGTCTCTTAGCCTCACCAACTTCCATACTTCTCTTCCTCACACACACTTCCACCATATCTCTCCACCTTCTTCTTGACCTACCTTGCCTCCTTTCTCCCTCAGATTCGCTCAGATATACCTTTTTCACCATTCTATTATCATCCATTCTGTCCACATGACCAAACCATCTCAGTGCACTCTCTCCGATTCTGGTGTCTACAGACTTCCTCACTCCGCATCTTCTGCGAATCACGTTGTTCCATATCCTGTCTACTCTCTGTACTCTGCATACATTCCTCAGCAGTCCCATCTCCACTGCTCTTACTCTTGACTTTTCATTTTCATGCCACACCATTGTCTCACACGCGTTTATTAACCACCACACGTCGGCCAAAGATTTCTGCCGTACCTGGCACTCAGACATATTTCGCAAATTTTTCACCTAAGTTCAAAAATTGATAACTCCTAAACTATTGTAGTTAGAGAAAAATAAAAATACGTTTACAAACTACTATCCTTCAGCTTTCAGATGAGATCAGAATGAGCTTCATCTGACTGATAGTGTGGCTGTAGTGGCAGTGTGAAGTAAGGTGATGAAAACAGCCTTGAGTGAGTGGTCTAGCGCACACTGAGCAGTGGCGGACAGTGTGTGTGAGTGAGGGAGGGTGGGGCACTGTCTTCCAAGGTCATGAGCACGCACTCACATATTTCTCATCACTAAAAAATTTTCACAATTCACAGAATAAGCATGTGGTGTGGTGCACTCACCATCCACTCACTCAGTGTAGTGCTACTTTGGGTGTCGGTCCTTTCTTCTCCATCCTTCCTCTTCTGACTTTCTGTCCTTCACTCTTTCCTCTTTCTTCTGCCTACGGGTGACTTTACACTCCCTCTTCCGTCTTTCTTTTCTTCATTCTTTCCTCTTCCTTCTGTCCGCGGGTAACTTTACACTGAGTGACAAGCCAAATGGTTTCCTGTACACCATTTACTATGCTGGGTGATAGCCATATAACCAAATTATGGTGCCTGGTGGTTTAGTGGGTAATTAAGGTACTCCAGTTGGATTGAGCCTGTGTAGGTTTATACCCAAGGGATGGTTGGGGTTTATTGCACGCATAATGCCGCTCAGGGGTGAGTGAGGCTGGTCACTCTCCTCTTAAATGTCAGGACCAACTTGCGTAGCCCCGAGTTCCTACGCTTCTCCTGGGGGGACTTAGGATTGGATGATGGATGGATGGACAAAATGAGCAGTTTACTGCTAATTGTATAACATATTCACGTACTGTATTTCATGTAGAAATAGCTTCAGAAACACAGGCAGTACTGTATATACTTACAAAAACAGGCAGTATAAATTTTTAACTATTTTCTAAATTGCTTATGTCACTAATTTTCTTATAGCAAATTCACTCATATGACTTTTTCACTTATTTCACAAAGTCTTAGAGACAATATTTATATTTCCATTATTTACACCACCACAACACCACTTCCATTAGAACTTTTTCATTCTGTGGAAGTAAGTGAAACGAGGAGAACAGAAAGCCACACCACACTCTGTGCAGTGGGTAGATGTCTCCCTCTTCTTTGTGTTCATGCACTCATAATGCCTCTTCTGGCCCTTTTCCCATGCCTCAGATGAAGAGGGCAGGTACTCCAGCCTGTGCCTAGTCAGGTAATCCTGCTGCTGAGGCCTTTCAGGCAGGTCAACAGCATGGTGCTTTGGTTGTCCTGCAGGCTGGACCTGACCATGTCACCCCAAGCTTCCATGAATTATTGCCTTGGAGAATAGCTGCAAGGATGACCTTTCCTGTCATTGTCATGTACAAGTTGAATGCATTCAGAACAGTGACATCCAGCAGGTGCAGGAAGGTCTTCTCATACCACTTCATACACTACCTGATGCATTCCACGCTGCCAGCCTGCATATCACACTTATCCACAAGTCGCATATTCGCATTATAGTCCACTACAGCGTCTGGTTTCTTCAATGACTTACGAGTTTGAGAGTCCCTTTTGCCAGTGTCCACCATTTTCCCCTTGTGAACAGAGGTGAGCATGTTCATGTGGTTCTTGTCGTGCTGTCTGATAGCCAGCATTTACCCCGACTGTTTCAGGACAACATCACCTCTTGATGTTGAAGGGAAATTAGGCCATCCCCTCCTGTTGCTCCTCACAGTACCACAAGAACCAATTCTGTGCCCCAGGAGATACTTTGACAAGGCTGGCAGGTATAATAATTGTCTGTGTACAGGATGTGGTCTCCCCCTTATTACTTGTCAAACAGCACCTTCACAACACTACCTGAGAAGCCGTGCATGGTGATATCCACATCTGAACCACTATATATCACCACGTTTAGCACATACTCTTTTTGACAGTCACACAACATGTATATCTTGATTCCAAAGTGGTGCCTCTTGGAGGGAATGTACTGCCCAAAGGAGAGCCGCCCTCGGAACAAGAGACTCATCAATCACCACTTTTTGGAAGGGATAAAAAACTTTGTGAAGTGATCCTTCAGCAGGGTGAACACTGGCCCTATCTTCCACAGCCTGTCCATTTGGTCTCTATTATTGTTATCAACAAATTGCAGATAGCTGAGGATGTGTAGGAATCTATCATGAGGCATGAACTTGCTGATTGTAGCAACATTTCTGTCGTCCTTCATCCAGTATTCTCGTATGATGTTTTTTTTTACATGGGCCATCAACATCATCAATCTGAAAAACACATACATTTCAGGAGCATGCACTTGAACCCATTCTTTCATTTTTGGAGACTGCTTTTTGCTAGTTCCCTTCTGCAGACAATACTGCTGGAAGGAATTTGTCTCGTCACATATGAACTCCATCCCTTCATCATCGAAGAAAGACTCAAAAAATTCACATGCAGATGAATTTTCATTGTAAGAAAGGCTAGGCTGCACCCTAGAATGATCCTTGTTGAAGGCAGGCACATCAGGGCTGAAACTATCCACAGACGACCACACAAAGGCATCCAGGCTGCCAACACCTGGTGCAGCATTCCTTCCACATTTCCTTTTTCTTGTGGCTTTCTTACTACACTAATTACTAGAAAGATGCAGGGTAGTACTTTCAATACAAAATTGTGGAGGTAAATCAGGCATGCCATATGGTGTACTTCGACTTCCTCTACGCAGCTCCATATGGCGTACCCCGACGCGTGGGGGATAAAGTTGGCACTAACACTCCTTCTTGTAAGCCTCGCACATCTGCAACGCTCAACCCTTCATTTTTTTATCAAGGCTTTCATAGCACCAGCTACTTTCCATCCTTGTGTAACTCTACTTTCCCCTTCTTTTGCACATTTTCCTCTCTTTTCTATCACTTTACCCAGGTACTTGAACTCTCACCAATTCCAGTCTCTCTCCATTTACTGTAACATCACACTGGGAGTCACCTTCTCTCTCAATAACATCACTTTATTCTTTTCTACATTTATTCTCAAGCCACAACACTCACAGACATCTACAAAACTCTACACTAGTCCACCAGGCTCTTGTCCAGTATTTGCAAGTAGCATTGCATCATCAGCATGCAACAAATTTGAGATATTACATCCATCACCATTCATTACCAGCTCAATCCCCCTCTCCATTACTCATGTTTTTACTTCTCTCATCACCCCATCCATATATATATTGAACAACCATGTGGACATCACATAACCTTGTCACATGGCCACATTGATCATGAACCAATCACTTAGATGCACATATACCCTTACACATGCCTTATTACCATGATAAAAACTCTTGATGGCACCTAGCAGCTTACCTTCTACCCCACACATGTGCCAAACCTTCCATAATCCTTCTTATCATATGCTTTTTCCAGATCCATAAATGCCATAAACACCTTATGGTCCTTCTTATATGCCTTCCCCACTGTCTGCCTCACTGCAAATATTTGATCCACACATCCTCTTCCACTCCTAAAGCTACCCTGTTTGTCATTCACCAGGGCTTCTGATATCTCTCTTACTTTCTCTACAGTAATTCTTCCATATACCTTCCCTACCACACTCAGTAGGCTTATGCCACAATGATTCTTGCACTCACTTCGCTCACCTTTATTTTTGGACAAGGGTACAATCACTGTCTTTTTCTACTCTAATGGCACAGTTTCACTCAACCATGCCTTCATATGTATCCAACAAGCACTTCACTCCACTCTCTCCACTACACTTAATCATCTCTTCATACACCTCATCAACCCCAGGTGCTTTCCCATTTTTCAGCTGCTTCACAGCATTCTGCACATCTACAAGTGTCACATTTCCTGACACCGCATTCCTCCTCAGTACATCCCCAGAACCAATCATGTTAACTGTCTGCTTGCTCTCTCCATTCCCATTTATCAGACTTTCAAAATATTCTTTCCATCTGGTCCTTATTTAATCCCCATTGGCCAATAATCTACCACTTACATCCTTCACACTTGCATATTTCTTTCCACTGTCACTTCTACATTTTCACACCTCATTCCAGAATAACATCCTATTTTCTGAGTAATTTACACTTATTTTTCTTTCTGGATCGTCATTTACCACCTCCTTTTTCCTGTTCACCAGTTTCTGTATGTGGTTCTTGCTCTCAGTATATTATTTCTTATTTCAACTGAACCTCTGTCCTGTATCCATTCTAGCCACTTCTTCCTCTTTTCCTCCACTGCTCTCTTAATCTCTTCATCCCACCATGCCATACCTTTCTTCTTTGATGTTGCTCCTGCCACACCACACATTGTTTTAGCATTCCTAACTAAGCAGTCCCTATGTATATTCCACAAGCGTTCCAGATCCATTTCATTCCAATTCAACGATTCTAACTCCTCCCTTACTTTGGCCTTGTATTCATCTCTGCCATTTCTTTGATCCTCAGCCTCTTGACTTTCAGTCTCTCTCTCTGACAGCTTCTCTCTCTCTTGGCCCAACTCTTTCCTCTCAGCTTGATCTTGCATACCACAATCATATGATTGGACAAACTTCCACATCTTCCTCTCACTGCCCTCGTATCAACAACACTAACCAGCATTGATTTCTCACCATACACATAATCAGTCAAGCTCTTCTCAACATGATCATTCCCTCTATACCACGTATACTTATGAACATCTTTGTGATTAAAATAAGAATTACAAATGCACAACCTCCTTTCCTGACATGTCCTTCAGTTGCTTATTATCATTCTCTCCTGGGACTCCCACTTTATCATTCACAGGACCAGTTCCTTTTCCACCATTCATATCGCCCATTACAATCATATTATAACTTATGGACATTTTTACTACTACTTCATCCAGCTCATCCCAAAACCTGTCCTTCTATCTCTCACTGCTGTCATCACATGGTGCATACGCTACAATCACTGCCACTTTCACCTTCTCAAAGTTGAACTTGACATACATACATCTCGAGCTGACACATTAGCTGTCTCTCATTCCATTCTGCAACAATTCATTCATCAACAAAGCAACTCTTTCCTTGCATCTTCCTCGTCCATTCATGCCCGACCTTACACACATTACACCCTCCCACTCTTCCACTTTATACCCTTTTGTCTTAGTTTCACACAGTGCGATCACAGCATATCTCTCACTCTTGAACACATTCACCACTTCCACCTTCTTACTCTCCTCATTCACACCTCTCACACTCCACATGGCCTTGCAAATCTGCCCGTTTTGGGGGGGCCCTGGGCAGGTAATGGGCCCTCCGAGGTTCTCAGTAACATTTGCCATGATTAAGTGATTTTCTATAGGGGTATCTGGGGGACACTTAACCCTGCCAGAACATTTATTGCTGCTATCAATAAAAGAGCCTTCGTTCCTGTGTTTAACTTTTGAATATTTGCTTAGTAACAGAAGGCAATGGTTTTCTGGTGCCTGACTTGTTACAGGATCAGTACATGAAGAGTACAGGACAAGCAGTCTTGATGCATGTGTACAATACACATTCATCACATTCTTTATGTTCTTTTTTACTCTGTTTATAAAAAATCCATTTGGATTTAAATCATGATTTTTTCACTCTGATTGAAATTTATTTAAATCATGTGATTTAAATAATTTCATTTAAATCAAAACAACCCTGCCCACTGGTTCATTACATTATTCATTGCTATATTTAACAGTATTCTGCCCCATGAGTCTTCACTAACTCCTGAGTCCTATTCCTCCCAGTTTGCCACTTTACAGTTTTAAGTCACCCACCAGGATTATGTTGTTGCTTTTTTCAGTCACTCTCTGTCAGTGACCATCCATGTCCTACAACATCTGGTGTTCAGCTTCATTCCATTCCTTTGTCTTGGGGGGGGGGACATATGCTACTGCAATGCCTTTCTTGCCATTCTCTCTGGTTTCTAGTTTCATAATTATCTCCTCTGCCGTACCTTCTCCCAGTTCCATATTATCCACATGTATGCTGTTCTTCACTTCTGTTATCACTCCTCCTGCCATTTTTTCTTTTCTGTCTCTTCTTCATAGTTTGTATTTGTCATCTCCCACTTGGATATCAATAGCCTCTCTTGGTCTCTACCAAGCATATAGTATCTGCCTTATTTACTCCCAAGAAATCTTTGATTTCTAGCCTAGTTGAGATTGAGCCATCTACATTACCATATGATAATTTTGGGGAAAAAATGAATGTAAACATTATTGCCATCATTGTCATCCCACCTTATTTTTCTATCCATGGATGGGGTGAAGTATTGTCCAGAAAGCAAGGGAAAGGAAAACAAATAAGTGAAAGTACAAGAACTTTTGAAAATCATACTCAGTGAAATGGGTCACATGCCTTCACTCACAGTGCAAGAACTTTTCAACAGCATACCCAGTGAAATGGATCACACACTCATTCATTCAGTTAAGTCCCCCAAATCCTTTGCCTCATTGGCATGTGTTCTACATATAGCTACATATATACACATCAGACAGAGTCATTCTGATGACTGTGAAATTAAAAAACAGTACAGTGTGTCAGATCCATGTCACGCACTCCCCTGTACAGAATTCATCCAGCCAACTTGATCATTTATCAGTTCCTTAGCCTATTAACCTCCATACACATCTCACTCATTTACCATATCTGTCTACCCCCCTTACACTCACTCACTCCCTGCCCATTCGCTCACATATGCTCTCGGTCATTCTTTCACTTATTGACTCACTCTTGCACTTTTTGGAATGTGGACCAACTTGATTTTAAAGTATGAAAATGTGAAACTATTCAAAAGAGGTGCTTAAAAAGTAGTAATGAGGGTGGAAGAAAGTGTAAAAGAGTGAAGGCTAAAAGTGGAAGAATTCTAAGAGATGGAATTGGAGTAAAAAGTTAATTAAATAATATAAGATACAGTACCGAGAAAGAAAGGGCAAACTATTCCCAAAAAAAATTTAGAAAATGATGTTTGAAGTTTGTGCATTTAAAGTGTAATTGTTTTGGACCTTTTAATTCAGTGTAAGTTCTCAGTATGGTAAATTGAAGCAAACAACACCATTGCTTCCAATAAAATAGACTAGAATTCATCAAAAACAGTGATAAAAAAATTGCATTTTCTCTTGGGTGGTGAGTTTACCCTTGTTTTTCTCAGCATCTCATAATTTGAAAAGTTAAAGAATGGGAATGGCGAGAGCTGAGTGGTACACATGATAGAGTTTGTTGGTGTACAGTGAAGGAATGCAGTGCTTGAAAATGTTGATACTGGAAGAAGTGAAGAATGCTGTGAAATGACTGAAAAATGGGATTGCATCAAGTGTTGATGCAAAGGTGATCAGGTGTAGTGAAGAGACTGGAAAAAATGTTTATTGGAAATATGTAAGAAAGCTTGGATGAGTGGAAATGTACCAGTAGAGTAGAAGAAGATTCTGATTGTGCCTTTGTACAAAAATGAAGGTAATTGAATTGCAGTTGTAGACTTGGTCATGAACCAACTTGGACATTTTTTGATCAGGTCAGCTCATATTTACAGACAGTGGAAGACTGTGATAGAATGGAGAGTGAGTGAATGAGTGAGCAAGTAAATAAATGAGTGACTGTGGAGTAAGGGTGAATGAATAAATGAAAAATGAGTAGGATGTGAGTAGAGAGTGAATGAATGAGTGGGGTTGTGAGTAATATAGTGAAGGAGTTGAGGTGTGAGCGAATGGGAAATGAGTGAATGAGTGAGAGTGAACGAATGGGTAATTGAATAAGGAGGATCAGACAACAGAATGAGTGGATGGGTTTGTGATATGGGAGGGAATGAGGGAGTGTGTGAGTGAGGAGTAAGCGAGTAAGTGAAATAACCAGGGAAGGAGAAATGAGTGAAAAAGTGAGAGTGGAGTAATGTGGAGAGTCTTGAGTGGGTAGACTCTGTTAGGAGAGGGGAAGGGAGTGAGAGAAGTGAGGAGGAGGGAAGGTAAATGATCAAGATGGGAAGAAATGGGAGTTCGTGAAGCGTGACTTTCCTGGAAGGTATTAAAGAAAACATAGAGAAAAATGGATTGGAGAAGAGGGTGATGGTATTGTTAGCTATGGATTAGCAAGAAGTGGGGGAGAAGAGGTAGTGAAGACCCTGGCGAGGAGGAAGGGGAGAGAAGGAAAGGTGGGTGGGTGGGAGTGGATGAAGGTAGGAAACAGGAAAAGGAGAAGATGAAAGAGGAATGGAGGGGGTGAAAAGGGTAAAAAGGTGTGAGGAGAGGAGAGTGGAGGTGAGGAAAGGGGTTAGAAGTCGAGTGGAGGGTTGGGATGAGAGGAGGAGGGGGAGGAAAGATGTGAATGGGTAAGAAAAATGACAAGGCGAGGATAGAAAAACAGGGGACGAAGGGTGAAATTAGAGAGATGGAGAAGTGACATGAGACATGTGTAGGACATGAGTAAGAATGAGATAAGGTGTGGGGAAAGAGGAGTGGTGAGAGTGGTGGTGGGGAACACAAGATGAGGAATGGGAGTGGGAGATTGGCAGTGTTGGAAAGAAGTGGTGGGGTACAAGTGGGGGACTGGACAGTGGTGAGGGACTGAGAGTGAGGGTATTGGCTGGTGATTGAGAATAGTTGTAGGGGGAATGGTCAATGGTGAAGAGTAGTGGTGGAGAAATGGAAGTGGTGGAGAGTAATGGCAGGGCTTTTGCTAACTGTCGGTGGTTGCGAGCCATTTGGCTCCTAAGGTTTCAGATTTACAAGCCAAATAAATTTTTAGTAGCCAAACTGACTACGAGCTGAAATATTTTACGAGCAATAAATATATTTATTTATTTACACATTGTGATGATTAGAATTAGAGGTGTATCGGATGTCTAAAAATGCGGATGTGCGGATGCGGATGCAGATGAGGATATAAACTTTTTATAATTGCGTATGTGTATGGAGATGCGGATATTCAAAAACATTTTTTTGCGGATGGGGATGTGGATACGGATGTCTGATGACTATATCCTCGCGGATGCGGATGCGGATTATTTTAAAATCTTTTAAGATTATGCATTTTAAATTGTTAACGATGACTTTCAGCCACATAAGTCAAACTTGCGTTACCAGGATGCGGGACGTGCACCTAAGTCGTCATGCATCCCACCAACCACTCCCCAATTTCCACCCTTTGGAAAGTGGTAAAGTTACATTAAATTTAGAAGTGCAAACGTAAATTGAAGTTAGTATATGTATTATGTATAGTTTATTAGAATACTCACATTGCACATTAGTTCAGTATCTGAATTTCAACAAAGGCAAATTACTCTTCAAAAACAAAGGTTTCTCTACTTTATCTGTGTGAATACTCTTGCGTTCTTCACCATAGATTAATCCAGCACCAATGAATAGTTGTTCACTTGGGACGCTGCTTGGGGGACAACAGAGATAATATTATGTGCGTACCACTTTCACTGAATCAGGGTATTCTCTTCTGTTTTCACTCCACCATTTCAGAGTATCTTCATTTGTTCCTTAAATTCTCTTTTGTTTGTGATACTTCTGTATTTCTTCCATTGAAATTGTAACTGGTGGCTCATCATTTTCATCACTGCTTGATGCGAGTATTATATTCATTGCATTTGATAGTGTTCCACTTGTACTTGGTGTATGGCTGTGGCTGGTAGGCCAAAACTACGGTAAATGCTATACAGCTGTATTCTTTTTCATAATATTATTTAGAATAATAATTTTATATCTATCTATCTATCTATCTATCTATCTATTGCTAGACGCCTCAATCCCGCACTGGGTGGCCACAAACAAATCTCCTCCAAGTCACTCTGTCCCCTGGCATTTCACTACCAAGCTTCCAACTCACACCCCCCTCTCTCATATACCTCTCCACTCCACCCCTCCATCTCATCCTTGGCCTCCCCCTCCCTCTCGCCCCCTCCACATCACTCACATACACTCTCCTCATCAGTCTTTCACTCTCCATCCTCTCCACACGCCCAAACCACCTTAACATGTTTCTCCTAACGCTTCCCATCACATCCTCAACAACACCACAA
>JAGKTI010000608.1:0-12496 GCA_018397915.1 Birgus latro | reverse complement strand
TGGAAACATTTGTTCATTACTTCAGCTTGCATTACTGCATCCTTGTAGACCTCTCCTTCTACTTTCAGTTTGGTGATTCCTTCCCTTTGCTTCAATTTGCCATTAACAAATCTATAAAACAATTTGGGTTCATCCTTACATTTGTCAATTATACCTTTTTCAAAGTTCCTTTCTTCCTCTCTACGTATTCTTGTATATTCATTTCTAGTTCTTTTATATTCCTCCTTTGCTCTGATATTACCTCTCTTTCTCCATTTATTCCATGCCGTGTCCTTCTCTTTTTTCACTATCATACACCTTCTATTAAACCACACCTTTTTCCTGTTTTCTTTCCCACTTGCTCTTGGCACATATTTTTCCACTCCCAAATTGTAGAGGTCTAAAAAGATATCCCACTTCCTCTGTAATTCTCGTTTCTCTGAATTTTCTCCAGTCCGCATTTTCAAAAAACTTTCTCAATTCTGCAAAGTTTGTTTTCCCAAAGTTGTATCTTCCTTGCCTATAAAGCTCATCTCTTGGCACCACGTTCCCGGTTATCAACTGGAACTCAATGACCACATGATCACTTTTTCCTATAGGACACAGATAATTTAAAGATTCAATTACATCAGGTTCTTTGGATAGTAGCAAATCTAATCTTGCTGGTGTGTCATCACCTCTGAATCGTGTCTCTTCTTTGACCCACTGCGTCATTACTTTATTCATTGCTATATTTAACAGTTTAGTGCCCCACGAATCTTCGCTGCCTCCTGAGTCCCATTCCTCCCAGTTCACCTCTTTACAATTAAAGTCACCCATTAGGATTATATTGTTGCTTTTCTCGATCACTTTCTATAGATAACTAACCATGTCTGACAACATCTCCTGGTATTCATCGTCATTCCATGCTCTCGTCTTAGGGGGAACATATACCACTGCCATATCTCTCTTACCATTCTCCCCAGTTTCTAATTTCATATTTATCGCTTCGACCCTGCCCTCTGCCATTTCCACAGTATCTACATTTATATTGTCCTTCATTACTATCATCATTCCTCCCGCCATTTTTTTCTTTTCTGTCTCTTGTCCATAATTTGTATTTCCCACCTCCCATATGAATATCAGTATCATCTTTGTATTTAGTCTCTACAAGGCACATAACATCATGTTCGTGTACCCTCAAAAAATCATTGATTTCTAACCTTGCTGATACTAGTCCATCAGTGTTTGTGTACGCCACTTTCAAACTTTTTTCATCGTTTTTTATACTCTCGTCTCTCCTTCCCTCCGTCAGTACCACTTTCTCAATTTCTGGTCCATAACTCCCCAATAGAACTCTGTCTTCTCTTTCTCCATTCGCTGTTTGTTTTTTATTTTTGCCTTCTTTACTAACTCCTTTAATTTAGCTCTTTCCTCTTCATTTGCATCTCTCCTAATCCAAACATTTTTAAACCCCTCTTTATCTGACAATTTCCACGTTCTACTTATGATTTCATTCACCATTACTTGGGACTTAAACTTTACTTTCAAAGGCATTTCCCCACCATGCTCGTACTTTCCTAACCTAAACACTTCTTCAATCTCTTCTTGGGCTTCATTGTTTCCCTCCATAACCAGTGATATTATTTCTTTAGCCTTGCTCAGTTCCTCTCTTTCAGATCTTATTGTCATTCGTTTTTCTTTTATTCCTGAGATTATCACACATTTTTTCTTTGTCTGTTACATCCCTGACCAAAGATTCTCTACTTCTTAGTACTCTATTCACTTCCTTCTCCACTTTTTCCTTACTTTGTTGTTCTGTGATCTTCAGATTTACATTTCCTTCCTCCTGTATTTTCTTCCACCCCTTATGTTGCTCCTTGATTTCCTGAATGTGCTCATCTTGCCTCCTCGATTTTGATTCATACTCATCTAGTTTACTTTTTATTCTGTCCCTTTCTTCTTCCAACCTCTTATTCTCCCTTTTCAGCTGCTTTATTTCATTTGATGCGGACTCATTACTCACCTTTAATTCTGTGACTTCTTTTTCTTGTTCCTCACTACGTGTGCTAACTTTTTCCAGTTTACTCTGTAGGACTTTGATCTCTCTCTCCTGCTCAATGGTCCGTTCCTGTAACTCTCTAATTACTTCCCATACCTTTTTTAACTCCTGGACATTCCTCTCCGCCATTTTCTCTACTCCTGCTACTCTTGTTTGTTGCAGCTTATCACTTCCTTTACCAACATTTTCTTTGGAGAAGCCCACAAATTCCCCCTCGCCAGTTGTAAACGATCTTCCGTCTCTCTCTGCCATGATACAACCATATGGCCGAATCCTGTGGTATTTTTTTTAAAACTAATATCCGATGGGACCACCACTCACGCATTCAACCACATAATCACAATAGGCTGTCTCCTTTTCGCCGCTAGTTCAGCGATTATTTCTCTCGATCCAGGAGCAGCTCCGACTCCGACTCTCTCCACGACCTGTGTGTGTGTGTATTTACCTATTTGTAGTATACAGGAATTGAGCTAAGCTCGTGTTGTCCTGTCTCCATATCTACATTCATCTAATCTAGTTTTAAATGCATGAATGTTTTTCACCTGCACCACCTCTTTGTCTAAGTCATTCCAAATACTTATGATTCTATTAGGGAAACCGAACTTTTTGAGATCAGTAAGATATGAACTTTTCCTCAACTTGAAACCATGACCTCTTGTTCTTCCATCATCCAACATCCTCTCTATCCACCCTTTCCAGTTCTCTTACATTTCTAAATATCGTGATCAAGTCACCTCTTTCCCTTCTCTCGTGCAGTGTTGGTAACTTCAGTTTTTCCAATCTCTCCTCGTAGGTGAGTTCCCTCAAACGTGGTATCATCCTTGTTGCCATCCGTTGAACCCTCTCTAGTTTATCAATATGCTTCTTCAAATGAGGTGACCATACCACAGCCACATACTCTAGTCTTGGTCTTATCATGGTCACTGTCAACTCCCTCAACATTTCCTCATCCATATAATTAAAAGTCACTCTCATGTCAGTCAATAATCTATAAGTTCCCCCAGTGATTTTGTTTATATGCTTTTCTGGTGTGTGTGTGTGTGTCTAGGTCTTACCATGGTCACTATCAACTCCCTCAACATTTCCTCATCCATATAATTAAAAGCCACTCTCATGTTAGTTAGTAATCTATAAGTTCCCCCAGTGATTTTGTTTATATGCATTTCTGGTGTGTGCGTGTGTGTGTATGTGTATGTGTGTATGTGTGTGTGTGTGTATTTACCTATTTGTATTTACCTATTTGTAGTATACAGGAATTGAGCTAAGCTCGTGTTGTCCTGTCTCCATATCTACATTCATCTAATCTAGTTTTAAATACATGAATGTTTTTCGCCTGCACCACCTCTTCGTCTGAGTCATTCCAGATATTTATGTTTCTGTTCGGGAAACTGAACTTTTTGAGATCAGTAAGATATGAACTTTTCCTCAACTTGAAGCCATGACCTCTTGTTCTTCCATCATCCAACACAAAAAGATCCTCTCTATCCACCCTTTCCAATTCTCTTACATTTCTAAATATCGTGATCAAGTCACCTCTTTCCCTTCTCTTGTGCAGTGTTGGTAACTTCAGTTTTTCCAGTCTCTCCTCGTAAGTGAGTTCCCTTAAACTTGGTATCATCCTCGTTGCCATCCGTTGAACCCTCTCTAGTTTATCAATATGTTTCTTCAAATGAGGTGACCATACCACAGCCACATATTCTATTCTTGGTCTTATCATGGTCACCATCAACTCCCTCAACGTTTCCTCATCCATATAATTAAAAGCCACTCTCATGTTAGTCAGTAATCTATAAGTTCCCCCAGTGATTTTGTTTATATGCTTTTCTGGTGTGTGTGTGTGTGTGTGTGTGTTTTTACCTATTTGTATTTACCTATTTGTAGTATACTGGAATTGAGCTAAGCTCATGTTGCCCTGTCTCCATATCTGCATTCATCTAATCTAGTTTTAAATATATGGACATTTTTCGCCTGCACCACCTCTTCGTCTAAGTCATTCCAAATACTGTATTTATGTTTCTGTTCAAGAAACTGAACTTTTTGAGATCAGTAAGATATCAACATTTCCTCAACTTGAAGCCATAACCTCTGGTTCTTCCATCATCCAACACAAAATGATCCTCTCTATCCACCCTTTCCAATTCTCTTACATTTCTTTATCATGATCAAGTCACCTCTTTCCCTTCTCTCGCGCAGTGTTGGTAACTTCAGTTTTTCCAATCTCTTCTCTTAGGTGAGTTCCCTTAAACATGTTATCATCCTCGTTGCCATCCATTGAACCCTCTCTAGTTTATCAATATGCTTCTTCAAATGAGGTTACCATACCACTGCCGCATACTCTATTCTTGGTCGTATCATGGTCACTATCAACTCCCTCAACATTTCCTCATCCATATAATTAAAAGCCACTCTCATTTCAGTCAGTAATCTATAAGTTCTCCCAGTGATTTTGTTTATATGCTTTTCTGGTGACAAGTGCATGTGTGTGTGTTTATTTGTGTGTGTGTGTGTGTGTGAGAGAGAGAGAGTGAGATTGAGGTGGGGGGTAGTAGGGCAGTTTATCTGTCTTGTCTCCCTCCCAGTCCCTTGTCCTCCCCCACACCTGCTTGTGTCCTTCCCAATCCTGCCACCCTTCCCCACCCCTTCTTGTCTCCCTCCCTGTACTCCCACCTTCTCCCACCCCAGCTTGTCTCCCTCCCCATCCCTCTACCCTCCCTGACCCTTGCCAGCCTGGCCCAATCGTCCACTCTCCCACTCACGTTGTGTCTTGACCTGTATACCTCCCAGCACGTGATGTTTGATGTCTCTTATTTTTTAGCAGTAGCATTGTTTATGAGGAAGTAACATTACTTATGGTGTTTCTGTGTCAGTCTCTACTGATTGAGTAAGGTACAGTATATGAGAGTTTGGGTTTAGGCCTGGAACACATCTCTTGCTTTCCTTCAGTATCTGATGGGGATAATTGCTTCGATATCCGACATACTCGCTGAACGAACACTCCCTCTGGTACATGACACTGCTGGATATTAGGGTAGGCCTGTACTAATAAGGTATATGGGCCTGATGGGGTCCCTCCTGTTTTCCTCGAGAACTGTGCATCTGTGCCTACACCCTGCCCATGTAACTCTTTCACCTTTGTCTGTCAACTTGTACCTTTCTTTCTTGCTGGAAGTTTGCTCTCATTCAGCCTCTCCCAAAGATGGATGACCATTCTCAGCCTTCTGACTATTGCCTAGTTACATTAACATTCTGTATTTGTATTGTTTGTGGACCTATTTATAACCAAAAACTTTTAAAGCTCCTTTCCCATCATAACCTTTTCAGTCGTCAGTAAGTGTTCCGCCAGAGACACCCCACTGGAGATTTTCTCCCCTTCCTTTCAGACTCCAGGTCATCCTCCTGTAGGGACTTTGGCAAAAGATTTGCCATTGCACTTAACATCTCAAAGGCTTTCAGATAGAAGATAGGCTTTCAGATAGAAAGATAGAAACCCTCTTATGGTTTCTATCCTTCTATCTGTGCCTTCATCTCTAGCTTCCTTTCTGGTTGTTGTATAGCTGCTGTTGTAGAAGGCCACCATTCTTCTAAGGCTGTCAATTGTGGTGTTCCTCATGGCACTGTACTTGTCAGAATCTACCGCAGGAATGTCCTCTAATTTTTAACAATACCCAATCAATCCTGCATCATATTTGAACATACTTGGGGCTTCATTCTCCAAGGATTTATCGTGGAAAGATCATATTACCTCTCTTGTCAAATTCTTCTTTCAAGAAATTAGGTGTGCTAAGCTGGTTCCTTGCCTTCTTTTCCCCTGCACAGTTTTTTACTTCATACACAGAGTGTAGGCCATTTGCCTTTGTGTAGGGTACAGCTCTCGTGTGTGGGGAGGCTTCCCACATACAGCTCATCTCAACAAGGTGGTGGCAAATGCTTTTTGTCTCATTAACTCTCCTCCACTTAATGCTCCCATTTCTCCTCTATCTCTTCACCACACTGTTGCATCTTTATCTCAATGGTCACTGCTCCTCTGAACTGTCTGCTTGCATCTCTCCTCCCCTATGGCAAATGCATAGCACTCATTTAGCAGCAAACTCTCATCCCTTTTCTGTCCAACCTTGTGATGCGAGAGTTAACTGTTACTCACAGCCCTTGATGAATGCAAGAGGTCAACTCTGGAACTGTCTTCTTCTGTCTGTATTTCCTACTGCCCATGATTTCCAGTCTTTTAAATGCAGTGTGTCCAGGCATCTCGTAATGAATGGATCTTGAATTTCGCTCTGTTAAATTGTGTTTGTTTTTTCTTGAAGGGAGAATTTGCAGTCTTCTGGCCTTAGGTGCCATCTTCCTTGCATTTAAAAAAACAAATGGAGTTTTATACTGGACAGTAACACAGAAATCTGAATTGATTTTTGTTTTTTTTTTAAATGAGGGTTTAAAGATGAGTGTGTAATGACAATTTTTTAATAGTGCAGTTCACTTCAAGGTACACTACACCCATGATATAACGAACTAATTGGTACCAGACCCTGAAGCCGATACTTTGTTAAAGCCGAACACTATGCTGTTCGGTAATTTCCCAAGTGTTATGGCTTTTACCAAACAAAGATCGCCAAATATAGTGTTTTTCGGCCATATAGTCATACACAGTAACATACAGCTAGGTCTGAATGGCCTTTTTTCTCAATAAATGCCCTTTTTATGGCTCCTTTCACAATGCTGGTTACCCAGAGACTGACGCAGCATTTTGCTGTGTGTGTGTGTGGGTGTGTCTGTGTGTGTGTGTATTTACCTAATTGTGATATACAGGAAATGAGCTACGCTCGTGGGGCCCCGTCTCTGTTTCTCAATAAGTCAAATTTTGCTTTAAACTCGTTTAAGTTTTTAGGCTGGACGATCTCTTTGTCCAGTCTATTCCACAGGTCTATGCCTCTATATGGAAAACTATATTTCTTGATGTCCTTCAAGCAGCGTGGCTTCTTCAGTTTCAGACCATGTCCTCTTGTTACTCTCTTATCCCATAAAAACAGATCTTCTCTATCAAGTTTATCTACTCCCATCATGGTCCTGAACACTGCAATCATGTCACCCCTCTCTCTCCTTTCCTCTAATGATGGCAAATCCAGCCTTTCTAGCCTCTCACCATATGACAGATCTGCCAGACTGGGGACCATCTTGGTTGCTGTTCTTTGTATTCTCTCAATCTTGTTTATATTTTTCTTTGTGTGTGGGGACCACACTACTGCTGCATATTCTAACCTGGGGCGGATCATGGCCACTATCAGTTTTTTCATCATCTCTTCATTCATGTAATGAAATGCCACTCTTATATTGGTCAAGAGTTTATATGTCTCTCTAACTATCTTGTTGATGTGTTTTTCAGGTGACAAACTATCCTGGACCAGCACTCCTAAATCTTTCTCTTCTCTCACTTTTGTGATTGGTTCATTACCCATCATATAATTCAGTGATGGTCTCTTGGTGCTTTTACCCATTTCCAATATTTTACATTTTTTTGCATTGAATTTCATTTCCCACATCCGGCTCCAGTCATGTATCCTATCCAGATCCTCCTGCAGCATCTTACAGTCCCCTTCAACCTCTACCTTCCTCAAGATCTGTGCATCATCAGCAAACAGACTTGCATAACTGTTCACTCCATCTACCATATCATTTACGTAAATCAGGAACATTACTGGTGCCAACACCGAGCCCTGTGGGACACCACTTGTTACTTCTCTCCATCCAGATGTCGTGTCCTTTATTACTGTCCTCATTTGTCTGTCTCTCTAAAAGTCTCTCATCCATTCCAGGAGGTTACCCTTTAGTCCTCCTATATGCTCTAATTTCCACATTAGTCTCTTATGGGGGTACCTTGTCAAAGGCCTTCTCCAAATCTAAATATACACAATCCACCCAACTGTCTCTCCTGTAGCACATCAATCGCTCTTGAGTAAAAGCTCATCAAGTTGGAAACACATGACCTTCCACTTCTAAATCCAAATTGACTTTCAGTCAAAATATTCATCTCTTCCAGATATTTTATCCACCTATCTTTCAGAATCTTCTCGCACAATTTTGCAACCATGCTGGTTAGGGACACTGGTCTATAGTTCAGGGGTTCTTCCTTGTTTCCTCCCTTGTAAATTGGTACCACATTTGCTCTCTTCCATTCCCGAGGCACTTTCCCTTCTTCCAGCGAACACACAATTACACTGTGAATCTTATCTGCCAGTTGGTCTCTGCATTCCTTCAGTACCCAATTTGAAATTCCATCTGGTCCTGGGGCTTTCCTTACATCTTGTGTTTCCAATAATTTGTACACTTCCTGCACTTCCACTTTTATATCTTTTATCACCACATTCCTAGTCACTCCCTCCCTCTCCACAAACTCCCCTTCATTAGTAAAAACTGATTGGAAACCTTTGTTCATTATTTCAGCTTGCATTGCCGCATCATTGTAGACCTCTCCTTCTACTTTCAGTTTGGTGATTCCTTCCTTTTGTTTCAATTTGCCATTAACAAATCTATAAAACAATTTGGGTTCATCCTTACATTTGTCGATTATACCTTTTTCAAAGTTCCTTTCTTCCTCTCTACGAATTCTTGTATATTCATTTCTAGTTCTTTTATATTCTTCCTTTGTTCTGGTATTAGCTCTCTTTCTCCATTTGTTCCACGCCATGTCCCTTTCTTTTTTCGCTATCATACACCTTGTATTAAACCACTCCTTTTTCCTGTATTCTTTCCCACTTACTCTTGGAACATATTTATCCACTCCTGAATTATAGAGGTCTAGAAAGATATCCCACTTCCTCTGAATCTCTCTTGTTTCTCTGAATTTTCTCCAATCTGCATTTTCGAAAAATTTTCTCAATTCTGTAAAGTTTGCTTTCCCAAAGTTGTATCTTCCCTGCCTATGGAGCTCATCTCTTGGCACCACATTCCCTATTATCATCTGGAACTCAGTGACCAAGTGATCAATTTTTCCTATAGGACACAGATATTTCAAGGATTCAATTACGTCAGGTTCTTTGGTTATCAGTAAATCTAATAATCTTGCTGGGGTGTCATCACCTCGGAATCATGTCTCTTCTTTGACCCACTGTGTCATTACATTATTCATCACAATGTTTAACAATATAGTGCCCCACGAATCTTCGTCACCTCCTGAGTCCCATTCCTCCCAGTTCACCTCTTTATAATTAAAATCACCCATTAGAATTATATTGCTGCTTTTCTCAGTCACTTTCTGCAGATAACTAACCATGTCTGACAACATCTCCTGGTATTCATCATCAATCCATGCTCTTGTCTTAGGTGGAACATATACTACTGCTATATCCCTCTTACAGTTCTCTCCAGTTTCTAATTTCATGTTTATCACTTCAGCCCTACCCTCTCCCATTTCCACAGAATCTACATTTAAGTTGTTCTTCACTGCTATCACTCCTCCTCCCATTTTATCTTTTCTGTCTCTTCTCCACAATTTGTATTTGCCATCTCCCATATGGATATCAATATTCTCCCTTAACTTGGTCTCTACAAAGCACATAACATCAGGTTCTTGTACCCTCAAGAAATCTTTGATTTCTAACATTGCCAATATTAATCCATTAACATTACTGTACGCCACCTTCAAACTTTTTTCGTTATTATTTATACCGTCTTTTCTCCTCCTCTCCGTCGGTACCACTTCGTCAATTTCTGGTCCATAACTCTCCAATAAAACACTGTCTTCTCCTTCTCCGTTCTCTGTTTGTTTTCTTGCCTTAGCTTCCTTTACTAACTCCTTTAATTTAGCTCTTTCTTCCTCATTTGCATCTCTCCTTAACCAGACATTTTCGAACCCCTCTTTGTCTGCCAATTTCCACGTCCTATTCATGATTTCATTTACTATTACCTGGGACTGAAACTTCACCTTCAGTGGCCTCGCCCCTCCTGCCTCATACTTATCTAACCTAAACACTTCTTCAGTCTCTTCTTGGGCTTCATTGTTACCTTCCATGACTACTGATATTATTTCTTTAACTTTACTCAATTCTTCTCTTTCTCTTTCAGATCTTATCGTGATACGCTTTTCTTTTACCCCTAAAATAATTACACATTTTTTCTTGTCTGCTACATCCCTGACTAAAGATTCTCTACTTTTCAGTACCCTAACCACTTCCTTCTCCACCTTTTCCTTGCTTTGTTGTTCTATAATCTCTTTCAAATTTACATTCCCTTCCTCCTGAATTTTCTTCCACCCCTTTTGTTGCTCCTTAATTTCCTTAATATGTTCATCTTGCATCCTTGATTTTGAATCATACTCATCTAATTTACTTTTCATTCTGTCTCTTTCTTCTTCCAACCTCTTGTTTTCCCTCTTGAGCTGTTCTATTTCATTTGTGGCAGATTCATTACTCACTTTTAATTCCGTTACTTCTCTTTCTTGTTCCGCACTGCGTGTGTAAACTTTTTCTAGCTTGTTCTGTAAAACATTTATCTCTCTCTCCTATTGTAAGGTCCTCTCCTGCAGCTCCCTAATTACTACCCATACCATCTTTAATTCCTGCACATTCCTCTGCCGTTTTTTCTACTCCTGCTACTCGTGTTTGATTCAGTTTGGCACTTTCATTTTTCGCATCTTCGTCGGAGAAGCCCACAAATTCCCTTTCGCCAGACGTAAACAAACTGCCGTCGCTTGCCGCCATGATACAACCATATGGAAACTTTTGTATTCTACTGTATCTTGGTCTCTTTATCCCGAAACCCGCTTTTTTTTTTTAAACTGATGTCCGACGGGACCACCACTCACGCACTCATTTACACAATCACAATAGGCTGGTTTCCTTTCGCCGCTGATTCAGTAATTATTTCCCTGCGATCCAGGAAGGGGTCTGTCCACGTCGGCGATCTGTGTGTGTGTGTGTGTGTAGGGATGCCACACTGGTTGGTGTTTCCCATGCATCCATTCTTTTACCTAACGAAAATTAGTTAAATGAACATAACGTTTGGCCAGCTGTAGGTGGTCGTTAAAACCGAAATTCATTAAAAGAGGGTATATTGAGTGTTCACTGTACACTCATCATGGTGATTCAGAAGTATCCTAGCTTATTTAATCCATGTCTATAAATATAGCTCATTACACTGTCATGAGAATATTTTGTTTAACAGAATTTGAGTACATTTAACATTTAGTGGTAACTTACTTGCCTTTTTGAAATATACGAGTCTTCCTCTACTTACGAATGGGTTGCATTCCAAGAAACTGCTCGTAAGTCGATTTTTTTAAAAGTAAAAAATGCATTTGATACACCTAACCAACAGAACATCAAAACCTAGCCAAGCATACCAAGCCTTTTGAACTTGCTTAAAACACCTACATTAACCTACAGTTGGGCAAAATCATTAACACAAAGCCTATTTTATAATAAAGCATTAATATCTCATGTAATTACATGTAATTTATTGAATATTTTACTGAAAGTAGTAGTTCATACGTGCGAAAATTTGTAAGTCGACCGTTCATACGTAGGGGACGACCTGTACATTGTTTTTTATTAAATTAATTTATAACTGATATACTGTATATGAAGTTTTTCATTTATCATTCGTTGTACTTTGGTTTAGCCTGCTCTTGGAATTCACTGATAATGCATCAACTACATACACTGTAATAAAAGCCAAATCCACAAACATGCTGATGCAGAAGGGAACATGGTCACTATAAGCTGTTTTACAGACATAGTTGACAAGCCTTTTTTTTACTATCCAGTCTGCAATATTTTCCCCAAGATAAGAGTGGTATATATAAATGCAGATGGAAAATGAGAATGCTCTGAAGTTGCTGCGTGACCACCTAAATGTAGTGGACAACTTGGAGTTCAGCGCAAGACAGGAGGCACTGGTGCGAGGTGTCCTGGCTGGTAATGTCTTTGACTGGGGTGCCAAGGAAGTTGTCAAGCTCATGGAACAAGGCCTTGGCTTCAAGGAGGCTGCAGATAAACTTCAAGGTTAGATGTCCCTTTTGCACACTGAAACAACTGTACTGCAGAATTGTATCTGAAGTTTATGGGCTTGTCTGATATATGATTCAGATTGTATAATACAGTGCATCCTCCTAGTGCCAGTTATATGGGCAACCAGAACCACTTTATAGCATGAATTTATGTACTACAAATGATAGATTACATGTATTACCCAGTAAAGGTGTTACTGTGAACATCTCCTATGAGAAAATCATTTTTCACCCTTTTGATATTTCTGACATTAGTGAAGAGGTACATGATGTCTAAGCTCCTGGTAAGTGCTGTATCTTGCAGTGAAAGTGCTAGGAAAACAAGAATAATTTATTCTTGAGGAAAAGTGAAATTACTGCTGCTTTAAACCCCCCCTCTCTGATAACTATAAGCAACAGTAGCACTTGATCAGGAGTGTATGATATTGCATTTAGCATTCACAGAAAACAGTTCAAATGGTTTAGTGTTCTTATTCACA
>JAGKTI010000607.1:110293-124069 GCA_018397915.1 Birgus latro | reverse complement strand
CACACTTAATGACCTCGTCCCATGTCTTTCTCGGTCTACCCCTCCCAACCCCTCCCCCAATATTAACACCTCTCACCATCTGTACCCAGTTATCATCCCCCATCCTCTCCACATGTCCAAACCACCTCAGCCTACATCTCCTCATCACAACACCAATACACTCCAGTCCCATCCTACCTCTCAACTCTTCCATCATAAACCCAGCCCCCCCAGGCCTTGCACGCAGGGACGCACTGCACATCCACCTAATCATTGTCATTTCTGTACATTTAAACCTGCGAATATCCTCTTCCTTTACTGCCCAGGTCTCACTACCAAACAGCATCACACTCCTAACACATGCTGCATACAAAGACCCCTTAGCACGTAAGGAGAGTCCTCTCAATGTCAGGAGAGGCAACAGCTCCCTGAACTTCTTCCAACCACTTCTCACCCTAGCAACCGAGCTAACTCCAGCCCCACCTCCGGCACATAACATGTCTCCCAAATAACGAAACTCCTCCACACACTCAAGAGACTTACCTGCAAGTTCAACCCTCTCACGCCTAACAATCTCCACCTGTTCTCCCCGACATGCCGCACACATGAAATCAGCATCATCTCGCAGTCTACCTCTAATACCACTGCATCTCTTGTGCACCCACTTATCACAAACACTACACAAGATGGAATTGCTACCCACACCCTTGTGGCAAACTGCACATGGCCACTCTCCCTCTCCTCTGATTGTACCGCCACCAACCCTAGATATCATCACTTCTGTTTTATCTGCATTCACCCTCAAGCCCTTGTGTCCCATACCATCTCTCCACTTCTTAAATCTTTCCTCCGCCTCCTTTTCATTCTCCGCAATCAACACCAAATCATCAGCATACAACATCTCCCATGGGAGTCCATCTCTGAAGTCACGTGAGAGGGCTTCAAGCACCATGATAAACAACAAGGGACTCAAAACTGACCCCTGATGCACACCAACATTCACGGAAAACTCGTCACTCAAAGCTCCATTCACTCTTACCTGGGTGCAAGCACCCATGTACATGGCCATAACCACCCTAACCAGCCACTCATCCAACCCTAGCTTTCTCATTGCCCGCTTCACCACCTCTCTAGGGACTCTGTCAAAGGCCTTTTCCAAATCAACAAAAACAAAATACAATTCCATTTTCTTTCCAATATATTTTTCCTGAAGCTGTCGAACAATGAATATGGCATCAGTGGTCCCCCTGCCTGGCATAAACCCAAACTGCATCTCATCGATATTCACTCTTTCTCTAATCATACCTTCTAGAACTCTCTCCATTACTTTCATTATCTGATCTAAGAGCTTTATACCTCTGTAATTTCCCCTTTCCAGGGCATCACCCTTTCCCTTGTACACATTTTCAATTACACTCCTCAGCCAATCATCTGGGACAACACACTCATATATAATCCTATTTATCAGGTCAGTGACTAAACTCACCCCAGTATCTCCTGAGGCCTTCAACATTTTGGCAGTCAACCCAGACACACCTGCCGCCTTCCCCACCCGCATCCTGCCTATTGCCTCACTCACAGTAGCAGCATCAATCAAAGGCCAAGGGCCAAACACTGGATCAGCGGGCTCCAAACCTTCTCTATCCCAATCAAACTCCTCATTCAACAATCGGCTATAATGCTCTCTCCATGCATCTTTAATATCCTCACTGCTCACCACCACCCTTCCATCATCATTCTTCACACACTGCTCACCTACAATGTCCCGATTATCCCTCTTCACCTGATTTGCCACCCTAAAAATCATATTTTTCCTTTCTCCACGATTTAGATTATCAAGTAAAAGTCTCTGTGACTCAGACTTCGCCCTGTATACCTCTCTTCTAGCCCTGCACTTGGCAGCCAAGTACTCCTCCCTGTTACCACCATTCCTCCATTCCCGGAAAAGCCTTCTTTTCTCCTTAACTGCAGCTTCTACACCCTCATCCCACCACCAAGTTACTTTATGTCTTGGTGGGCCTCTTGTCCAACCGCATATTGTATCGGTAACTCTCAAGAGGTTGTTCTTAAGGGCTCTATACTGTTCATTAACGCCTCTATCTATGGCTTCCTGTTCAGCCACCACTCTCCTCATCTCACTATAAAAGGCATCCCTTACTGATTGGTTTCCCACCTTCCATATTTTCCTCCTAGGTACATATGTCCTCCTTCTCATCACTCGATCCTTAAGCACCATGTCACAAATCAACAGTTTGTGCTGCTGCACACACTCCTCACTTCCTATAACTTTAACATCCCTCAATAATCTCCTATCAACCCTCCTGACCAGAAAATAATCTATCTGACTACTAATTCCCCCGGACTCATACGTAATCAACCAGCTGATTCTTTTCCTAAAATGTGTGTTTCACACAATCATGTCCATAGCCTCCCCAAACTCGAGTATTCTTTCCCCTTCCGCATTCCTCACACCATACGCATATCCTCCATGGACTCCTTCATAACCTTGAGATGCTTCACCCACATGACCATTTAAATCCCCTCCCAGAACCACTACCTCATCATCATCCATACCACTCACTACACGTATTAAATCATCCCAAAATCTATCCTCTGCGTCATCCAATCCCACCTGTGGAGCATATGCCGATATAACTGAAACCAACCTCTGCCCGACCAAAATTTTCACTACTAATATCCTATCACTTACTCTCATAACATTCATGACATATTCCACCCATTTCTCTGCAACCAACACACCCACACCCCCATATCCGTCAGTTCCCCCCTGCCAAAACAACTTATAGTAGCAATCCTTCCCAACAATCTTTCTGGCTGATCCACCCCTGTACTGGACTTCCTGCAAACATGCCACATCCACCCACCTCCTACTGAATGCCTCAACAACTTCCCCTGCTCTTCCTCTCAAACTTCCCACATTCCACGAACCCACCCTAAACCCCCTGGGTGATTTGCTGTCGTCAGGCTTGCTTTGGTGCTTGTTTTTGTTCATAGTCATAGTCGGTAAGATAAAGGGGGGTAAACATTCCAAAGGCCCGACCCATTGCACAGACCCAGGTCCAGGCAATGGATCTGGGACCCCTAGCCCACCAGCTTACCAGTGGCTGTGGTAGTGGCCTCGGGGCACCCTGCCAGGACAGCTGCAGGGACACCCTCCAAGCGCGGCTTGGCACTGCAACTGCCCCGCCATTATACACCCAACGATAGGGCAGCCTCCTGGGGCGCTACTCCCAGGTTCGGGCCCCTCTCTATTGAGCGGAAGCAGCAGCCTGGGAACCGCAATGCCCTGTACCCTCTAGCACAGGTTCGAGCCCCATCTCGCCCCGGACCCATGATCTATGCCGGCGGAACCCAAGTCAAGCCTCTCCCCAAAGTCCGCCACTAGGTAGCGGGGGCAAAGTTTTCTGGCCGCATGCCCTTGCTGGCGTCAACCCCTGTAACGTAGTGGGATACGTTGTGTAATATGTAAAGCGCATGTGGTGTAGTGCATAGGATAGTTAGAGGAAATGTTTGGGAGAGTATGCTGGTCTACTCCCCATGTTACTGTCACACTGGAAAGGTCAGCAAAGGGGGGATGGTTAGGTAACTAGTGAAACAGGAGCTCCAGCTCTCCCTATCACCAGTATTCCCATTCCACCAGTATTCCTCTCGGGAGTACTACCCTGTTCGGCCCATGCTACAGCCTCCTCCTACAGCAAAGTATGTCTGCAAGCATGCTCTGCATTTCAGTTATGAGAAAGTACTAAGAATACTGGTTAACACATGCATCATAAATAAGAAGTGTTAACCCACAAACCTCAGGAGATGACTAATTTCTAATACCAGACAGTCCTGAATGCCACTGAAAAAACTCTCTGAGGATTGAGAAATTCCCTCATTTTAACCATTGCACCTTGTAGGACATCTTACCTATGTACCTGGGCTAACACCACATTACTTTACTCGCCATTAAGAAATCTCCCAAGGTCTTGAGAGTTAATTCCTTGCCTTCACCAAAAGCATCTTTATTTAACTGTTGAAAAGTCAGTGATGTCAGGGCAGCACAGTGGGGTCTCCCAGTATGCGAGAATGTGGTCGATAAAATGACCCACATATTGGATATTTCACATATTAGAAGCCATCAAATTAGTGGAAAAAAATGTATATGGTCAACACCCCACCCTATCTTTGTCATTTAGAGTACTTCCCCATTATTAACTATCATTTTAAGAAAGATTGTTGCCCAAAGAAGGGTAACAGAACTATGAATGTAGTGTGCTAGGTAGTTCCATTTGTATAACTGCTGGATTAGCAACCCTACTGCATCTTTCCACTTGCTGACCTCAATAAGACTTGACGGCCCGTAAAATCTGCTCCTTGTTCTTGAGGATGTTCCTCACTGTCGATTCACCTAAGCCAAGTTAACGTCCAATGTTTGGGTCCCTATTACCTTGTGTATTCAACTCTATAACCTTCATTTTCAGCTCTTAAATGATCCTCTTATTCCTGGAATGAAGCGCTGGGGCCATGATATAACAGCTGAGTGACAGAAGGTTTTGTACAATGCTAAATGCATCACAATATGTGAAAGCGCCGCGGGTAGACACAGACCGAGAGTGTTGAAACTTGAGAGACACCGTGAGGGAGGGAAAGGATGGGAAACTGATCAGGCATCTGGTGGTGGCTTTGGGTACTACCATTTTGAATGGGAACACCATTTTTCCCCATGCTTTCAGACGACAAATTTGCATTTTAGGATCATACTTCACATATTATTATTTTTTTTCATGAGTCGAGCTTGCATATTAGGTGTTTCGCATATTGAGATCCCGCATATTGTGAGACCCCACTGCACAGTAATACATTTATAATCTGAAAATCCACTATTAGTGACATTGCTGTTGTTTCAAAGTATTTTGATAACATTTTCATGTGCAAGTATTCTTTTAACAGTTAAATCCTATACACATACATTATTTACATGGTAATCTTACTTGGGTTCTTTGCCAGCAATTATCATCTGGAACATGCCCACACAGGCACCTCTCTTGCCCTCCCAGTACTCAGGATTGGGGTCAAGGCGTTCTAATACATCAAACGCCCGGGCAGCATAGTAGAACTGACCCATCTTGTAGCAATCATTGGCAATCAGCTGTAGTAAACTAAAGGCCTCTGCAGATGTCTCCATCTTCAAGTAAAGCTCCCAAGCCAATCGTGGCTTGCTGTTCATAATGTCTGGAAATAGGAGCCAGAAAGTACAGTACTGTATAATGATGAACAACATCTGGCTAAACATTTGTAATCAAAGAAAGGAGAAATTATGATAAATGCACAGTGGTGAAGAAGTCAGAGCTGGAAAAAATATACCTCAATTCATGACATGAACAGGAGCTAATGCTGTGTGTAGGAGATTGAGAATGGACCAAATGATTGGAAAAGACCAGTAATTATGCAAGCATCATCCAGTCTAATAGTGCCTTCATCAGGAGCACCATCAGGAGCACAGAGGCTTTGGGCAAGGTTACTCAGTTCGTTTCGTTTCGTTTTTGAAGGCTCCAACATGCTTGCATGCGTCGGCCTTGGTCACCTAATGGCGGCTCTCCACGCTGCTCGATCCCTGGCAGCCTCCCTGTTCAGTCCCTTAACCCTTAAGTCACACTTAATGACCTCGTCCCATGTCTTTCTCGGTCTACCCCTCCCAGCCCCTCCCCCAATATTAACACCTCTCACCCTCTGTACCCAATTATCATCCCCCATCCTCTCCACATGTCCAAACCACCTCAGCCTACATCTCCTCATCACAACACCAATACACTCCAGTCCCATCCTACCTCTCAACTCTTCCATCATAAACCCAGCCCCCCCAGGCCTTGCACGCAGGGACGCACTGCACATCCACCTAATCATTGTCATTTCTGTACATTTAAACCTGCGAATATCCTCTTCCTTTACTGCCCAGGTCTCACTACCAAACAGCATCACACTCCTAACACAAGCTGCATACAAAGACCCCTTAGCACGTAAGGAGAGTCCTCTCAATGTCAGGAGAGGCAACAGCTCCCTGAACTTCTTCCAACCACTTCTCACCCTAGCAACCGAGCTAACTCCAGCCCCACCTCCGGCACATAACATGTCTCCCAAATAACGAAACTCCTCCACACACTCAAGAGACTCACCTGCAAGTTCAACCCTCTCACGCCTAACAATCTCCACCTGCTCTCCCCGACATGCCGCACACATGAAATCAGCATCATCTCGCAGTCTACCTCTAATACCACTATATCTCTTGTGCACCCACTTATCACAAACATTACACAAGATGGAATTGCTTCCCACACCCTTGTGGCAAACTGCACATGGCCACTCTCCCTCTTCTCTGATTGTACCGCCACCAACCCTAGATATCATCACTTTTGTTTTATCTGCATTTACCCTTAAGCCCTTGTACCCCATACCATCTCTCCACTTCTTAAATCTTTCCTCCGCCTCCTTTTCATTCTCCGCAATCAACACCAAATCATCAGCATACAACATCTCCCATGGGAGTCCATCTCTGAAGTCACGTGAGAGGGCTTCAAGCACCATGATAAACAACAAGGGACTCAAAACTGACCCCTGATGCACACCAACATTCACGGAAAACTCATCACTCAAAGCTCCATTCACTCTTACCTGGGTGCGAGCACCCATGTACATGGCCACTCAGTGCACAGATTAAGTGATAGTAACTATATGCTCTTCTTTAGTGACATTATAAGAAGAGAAAGTGCAAAAGATGACTGAGAACACAAAAAAAAGAGAACAGGGAGGCTTAAAAATGGGATGACATTTTCTAATCTTACTATTGGTATGTAACTCCAAAATCTTGGCTGAAAACAATTTATGAATAACAAGAAACTGTCTGCTGTCCCCATGGATTAGGAGAGGACTAAGTGGGATACCTTGTAGCAGTTGTTATACAGAGTTGGAGGGAAGCTAGTAGAATACTGGCAGTAAATGCTTCTACAATGCTTGAGTGAGGGCAACAGGAAGACTGAGAGCTCTGCAGTGACAACAGAAGCAAAAAGGGGTTGTGTCATAGCACAAAGGTTAATTAATATTCACATGGATGATGTTACTAGAGAAATTAATACAGTATAAGAAAAGCATATACAGTACAATAATGAGAAAATGTACCAGGATGAACATAAATATATTCTGTGGAGAGTTTACTTATCTTTAACCCATCACTACAAAGGGTCTCCAAAAGTGAATAAAACTGTATGGTGGTGATATAAACAGAATATAAATGATGTTGTTACACTGAAGGGGTTACTGAAGGCTATTTGAAAACTCTTCACTATAATCAGTCTTCCTGAGGCTGAAAAAAATCATCTAGTGGGTGATGTTTTTGCTGATTAACCACGGTCTGTCAGGCCAATCAGACCCATCAAATGCAGGCAAGCAGTTGTCCCTGCAGGGCCATCCCATGCTGTGAACCAATAGTTTCCTTGCAGCAGAAAGGTTTGATTCCTGGATGGACGCTGCATTTGTATCTCTCCACCCAGTTAACAGGGGCACCATAATTGGCTCCACATCACTCCATTATCTGGTTATATGGTTACTATCCAGCACTGTAAATGGTTTCCTGGGTTACTAACAACACTAGGGTTATTACTCAGTGTAGAACCACTTGAGTTGGAAAGAAAAGTAACTACTGTACTCTAGAGGGGCACTCAACTGAGTGCATCTCTCCGACAAGGGCAATGTAATTTCCAAACCTCTCTTCATAATGGGTTAGGGTTTCTCATCATTGATTAAAAGGGATTAAAGAATCCCCCGAGCTAGACCTTACAGTGAGATCATATAGCCCCGCTAGGTAACAGGAAGGCGCTACCCCTCCCGGCACGGCAGTCCCGGGCACGGCTCGAACTCGCGACCCCCCCGGTCCCGAGCTTGATGCTCTACCTCTGAGCCACTGTGCCCCCAGGTTATCATTGATTAGGGTTTTGCAAAAAGTGTTTTCCAGATCCGGAATCTGTAATAAGAGCCGGATTGATCCCAAAAGTTAATCGCTTGTTCCCTGGAATATGGGGCTATCTACCCACCAAAGTTGGTCCAAATCTCTCTTTTAGTTTTTGAATAACACTGCTAACAGACAAACTAACAAATAAACAGGGGTGAAAACACACTTTCCTTGTTGGAGAGAATAAAAAGTGACAGGAATTATGACAGGGGGAAAAAAAAAAAAAGAGTAAAAGAAGAAACAGGAAGCACTCTATCAGGTGACTTGATGATGGTTGCCATCACCTACCACACACTCGATTGGTAGAGAGTTGGCTTGCAGTCCCGAGGGACCCAGGTTCGAATCCTCGCTGGGGCAGGGTACAGTTTAAGGATTTGAATTTCATTAAATCAGGCTTTACTGATCTACCAGAAGACCCGCCGACATGTCGTAAAAATAACCCCGCTAATACCAATACACCAGTCCAGTATGAGACAGCCCTAGCATGTATTCAATATGGACGGTGGGTGTTAGTGCCGAAGTGGTGACATGTAGAGGTGTATGGTATGTAGGAGGACGGCTGGGCCTTGATAGCAGGCTGTAAAGCCTATGCCCAGAGTCGGACACATAAAAAAAAAAAAAAAAAATCTAGTGGTAGCGAGAATACCGGTAAAACGACAAATAGGTCACTGGTTTGAAAAGGTTAAGCTGATCGTGCTCTGCTTTTGGAACATAATGAGAGTCGACTCCAAAAGGTGGTGAGTGAATGTGATATTGTAACATACATAGAAGGAACCTGAAGATTAGTGCTGTAAAAAGTAAAGTAATTCTGTTTAGCAAGAGAGAATATGAAGCGATAGTGATTGATCTGAGGCCAATATACAGAATGGATGATCAAAGAGAATTTAATGAACTGCAGCTTAAGGATAACATAGGGAATAAAGCATTAAGGGAAGTGAAGACTTATAAATAGCTGAGAACAATAAAGTTCAATATGGTAGTGTGGATGTTGAGGTCAGTGAGATGATTGAAACCTGTAATAACACAAGAAAAGTAAACTACTGTAACTATATTCCACTTTTAATGTACCAAGATTTGAGCACAAGACTCTTAGATGAGAGCCAGGTAGCCTACCATTGTACCACAACCAAGTAAAATTTTGCTTCACCTTGTCACATACTTATTATAACCAAGGTATCCCACCCCTCACTGTGGACCTGAAGGGAAGAGATAGCCCCTGGCACTCAGGCAAATAAAAGCTTTTAAGCTTACCCAGTGCAAATTTAGCATAGTCTGTAGGATGAAGGAAACCTGCAGCAACACAGGAAAAATCAACTAACCACATTCCACCTTTAGTGTCCTGCATCTGATCTCTCCTCTTCAGGCCCACAGCAGGGGGGATAAGGTACCTCAGTTACAAGTATGTGACTAGGTGAGAAAATTCTTACCTAGTTGTGGTGCAGCGGTAGGTTGCCTGTCTCTCTTCTGCGAGTCCCAGGTTTGAGCACAGTAAGGTAAAGCTGGAATATAGTTACCCATGGCTGAGGTCAGAGAGAAAGCTCGTTGTAGAAAAAGGCTGACTGGAGAACTGAACTGTATTCTAGAAATAACTAACTGGACTGGAAGCGAAGAATGCACTGAGAGAAAATGTTCTTTTACCACCAGATGCATGATGTATATCAAGTACTGTACATGGTAACTGTGATGAGTTCCTTATAGAAACAACTGGGGAAAGAATTGCCGGTACTCAAAGACAAAAGAATATGAATGTGGTGGTATGGACATGTGGGCAGAATGAAAAGGACAGACTGACAAAGTGCTTGAAATAGGCTAAATGGTAATACAGTATTACAAGAGGAACTGCATGAGGAAAGAGATGAACAATTTATTGGTGGAAGGCACTGGCTTTTGTGGAAATTACTGTAATCCTTTTTTGGCATGTATTTCTCACATCCCTCCTCTTCCATTTTTTACCTTTTTCCACAACAGTTTCCCATTTTCACAGAAGTCTCTAAAGGTGGGTGGGGCCACCCATCATGCACTCACTTAATGTACAGTAGTGCTACCTATTTCTTCCTTCATGAATTTAATTCATTTCCTGTATCTGTCTTCTTCTTCTAGTTCTTCCAGGTATCCTGTCACTATTTATAACTTCTTTCCACTTCACATAGCTCAACATTAGGTAACTCAGGAAACCATTTTCAATGCTGGGTGGTAACCATATAACCAAATACCAGTGACATGGAGCCTACTATGGTGCCCTGTTAACTGGATGGAGACAAATGTTTTATCCACCCAGGAACCAAGCCTCCACACTAATGGCCATTATTCACTGTGATGAGGGACTATGAGCCACATGGAAGCATCAGTTCATTGCACTGGATGGCCCTGGAAGGGCAGTTACTTGCCTGCAGTTGATGAGTCTGCTTGATCAGACAGACAGGTAGAACAACAACAGTAACAACAACAAGAGAAGGCTGTGCTCAGATTCTCTAGAGAGTAAATTAAAAAAAAATCCTGGCTGTACTACAGGTAACAATATTACAGCTCAGGGTGTATGGCAGAAACATAAATGAATAAATAAAAAGATCTTTCACTGCACTTTCTCACACTATATACTCACAACATCTGGCCAGCCATGACAGAAATACATAATCATTTTTAATCTTCTCATTCTGGATAAGCAGAAACACCTCCTCTGCTTCCTTGTAGTCTCCAACTGCAGCTTTTGCCTGGGAGGTAGAGAAGGCAAAATAATACTGTATATTATCCACTTGTGCTGTGTCCTGGGATGTCTTTTTCATTTTATTCCAGCTGATGGAAAATTATTCTGTTCGCTTAAAGATAGACCTACTCAAGCAGTATGAGTTCCTTTGAGACCAAAAACATGGTTTGTATTATTTTCTGGCTAGTACCAGACAATTTATGCAGCTTAGGAAAGGATCCTCAGGATGAAGAGGTTACAACTTAACCTTCTCATACATGCACCAATGTTCTGAAACAGAGCCTCTTTCGCAATTGCCTTTCTTGCTGGAAGGGGCTGTCAGCTATAGTCTTTATTTTAATACACCATTATTTACACAACAGTACAAAACTGTTTTACATTAGAATACACTTCAGATATTTGAACAAAACTGACACTTTGTATACTAAAAGACAGAAAAACACCAATTACACAAAATGATGCAACATCCTTCATGTAAGCCTCATGCAGATGCAACACTCAAGCCTCTGTTTTCTATCAAGGTCCTCATAGCACCAGCTACTTTCCTTCCTTGTGTCACTCTGCTTGCCACTAGTTTTGCACATTTTCCTCTCTTTTCTATCACTGTACCCAGGTATTCAAACTCTCTCACTAATTCCAGTCTCTCTCCATTCACTGTAATGTCATCACGGAAGTCACCTTCTCTCTCAGTAACCATCACTTTACTCTTTTCTACATTTGCTTTCAAGGTATGACCTTCACAGACAACTACAAAACTCTGCACTAATCTACCAAGCTCTTGTCCGGTATTTGCAAGTAGCACTGCATCATCAGCATACAACAAATTTGAGATATTCCATCCATCACCATTCATTACCAACACCATCCCTCTCTCCGTTACTCATGTTTTTATTTTTCTCATCACCCCATCCATATATATATATTGAACAACCATGGGGACATCAAAAACCTAGTTGCACACCCACATTGATCATGAACCATTCACTTAGATGCCCATTCTCCCTTACAAATGCCTCACTACCATCATAAAAACCCTTGATGGCACCTTGCAGCTTACCATCTACAACATACATGTGCAAAACCTTCCACAATCCTTCTCTGTCTACTTTGTCTTCTGCTTTTTCCAGATCCATAAATGCCATAAACACCTTATAGTCCTTTTCACATGCCTTTTCCACTAACTGCCTCACTGCAAATATTTGATCCACAAACCCTCTGCCACTCCTAAAGCCACCTTGTTCGTCAGTCACTAGGACTTTTGATATCTCTCTTACTTTCTATATGAAAATTCTTCCATATACCTTCCCTACAAGACTTATGCCATGATAATTCTTGCACTCATTTCACTCACCTTTATTTCTGTTCAAGAGTACAATCACTGCATTTTTCCATTCTACTGATGCAGTTTCACTCATCTAACCTTTCTAACATATCCCCAACAAGCACTTCATTCCACTCTCTCCACTACACTTAATCATCTCTGCATAAACCTCATCAACCTCAGCTGCTTTCCCAATTTTCAGCCGCTTCACAGCGTTCTTCACCTGTGTGCGTGCCATGTTTCCCAGCACTTTATTCCTTATCTGTAAACCCCCTAAACCAATCATGTTAACAGTCACTTTGCTCTCTCCTTTCCCAATCATCAGACTTTCAAAATATTCTTTCCACGTGGTCCTTACATCATCTCCATGGGTTAATAATCTACCACTTATATCCTTCAAACTTTCACATTTCTTTCCACTGTTGCTTCTACATTTCTACACCTCTTTCCAGAAAAACTTCCTATATTCAGAGTAATTTTCATTCATTTTTCTTCATAGATCATCATTTACCTCCTTCTTTTTCCTCTTTGATAGTCTCTTTATGTGCTTCTTAATCTCAATATATACATTTCATATTTCAACTGAACCCCTGTCCTGTATCTATTCTAGCCACTTCTTACTCTTTTCCTCCACTGCTCTCGTAACCTCTTCATCCCATCATGCCGTACCTTTCTTCTTTGTTGTTATTCTTGCCACACCACACACCACTTTAGCATTCCTAACTAAGCAATCCCATATACATTCCACAACCTTTCCAGATCCATTTCATTCCACTTTACAGATTCTAACTCCTCCCCTACTTTGGCCCTGAATTCATCTCCCACTCTCTTGGTCCACAGCTTCTCAACTTTCAGTCTCTCTTCCTGACAGCTCCTCTCTCTCTTGGTCCACCTCACTTCTCTCAGCTTGATCTTGCATATCAAAATCATACAATCTGACAAACCTCCACATCATTCTCTCACTGCCCTCTTATGAGCAACACAACCCTGCGTTCATTTCTCTACGAGCACATAATCAATCAGGCTCCTTTCAACATTTCTGCTATACCACATATATTTATGTGCACCTTTGTTTTTAAAATAAGAATTACAAATGAACAACCTTCTTTCTTGGCACATGTCCTTCAGTTGCTTCCCATTATCATTCTCTCCTGGTACTCCATTGTTACCCATTATATCATTCTCAGGACCAGTTCCTACTCTCCCATTCATGTTGGCCATTACAAACACTTTATAACTCCCGGGCAATTCTCCTACTACTTCACCCACCTCATCCCAAAACCCGTCTTTCTTGTCTCACTCCTGTCATCACACAATGCATATGCTACAATCACTGCCACTTTCACCTTCTCGAACTTGACATACATACATCTTGTGCTGACACATTTGTGATCTCTCATTTCACTTTGCCACACCTCATTTATCAACAAAGCAACCCCTTCCTTGCAACCCCTTCCTTACACCCTCTCACTCCTCCACTTCACACCTTTTCATCTTATGATCTTAGTATCAACAATGCCATCATGGGATATCTCACACTCTTGAACACATTCACTACTTCCATCCTCTTACACTCCTCATTCACACCTCTCACATTCCACATGGCCATGAGAATCTGCCCATTTGCTTCGGGGCTTGGGTAGGTATTGGGCCCTCCGAGGCTCTCCACAACATTTGCCATAATTTGGTGATTTTTGATAGGGGTATCAGGGGGACACTTAAGCCAGCCAGAAACCCTGGTTATATGGTTACCACCCAGCATAGTAA
>JAGKTI010000607.1:90782-106138 GCA_018397915.1 Birgus latro | reverse complement strand
TCTGTCCTATCACCTACTCTCTTCCTTTTATTCATCAATGACCTTCTAAGCTGTACATCTAACCCTATCCACTCATATGCTGATGATTCCACCCTTCACCTTTCCATTCGGTTCCTGCAACGTCCATCTCAGCAGTTACTTCAACAAAAAAGGGATGAGGCTATGGCACACCTAATGTCTGACTTGGCTCGTATCTCTGATTGGGGTAAAAATAATCTTGTTATTTTTAATGCATCAAAAACTCAGTTCTTACACTTATCAACCCGACAAAATCTTCCTCAGGATTACCCACTAATGTTTAATAATGAACAGTTATGTCCTGCATCATCCTTGAACATGCTTGGGGTTTCATTCTCTCGGGATTTGTCTTGGAAAGAACATATTACATCTCTTGTGAAATCTGCTTCCAAGAGATTAGGTGTGCTAAGCCGATTCCGAACTTTCTTTACCCCTGCACAGTTGTTGACCTTGTACACGGGTTTTATTCGCCCGTGTATGGAGTACAACTCTCATGTGTGGGGAGGCTCCCCACATGCAGCTCTTCTCAATAGGGTGGAGTCAAAGGCTTTTCGTCTCATTAACTCTCCTCCTCTTACTGATTCCCTTCAACCTTTGTCTCTTCGCCGCACTGTTGCATCTTTATCTCTCTTCTATCGCTACTTCAATGGTCACTGTTCCTCTGAACTGTCTGCTTGCATCCCTCCACCTCTACGACGGGCACGTAGTACCCGTCTAGCAACAAACTCTCATCCCTTTTCTGTCCAACTCTCTAATGCAAGAGTTAACCGTTACTCCCAGTCCTTCATTTATGCAACTGGTCAACTCTGGAACTGTCTTCCTCTGTCTGTATTTCCTACTTCCTATGATCTCCAGTCTTTCAAACGCAGTGTGTCCAGGCATCTCGAATTGAACGGATCTTGAATTTGGCTCTCTTTTGTATTGTTTTTGCTTTTTCTTGGAAGGAACAGTATGCAGGCCTGTGGCCTTTGGTTCCTTCTTTCTTGCATTAAAAAAAAAAAAAAGAATTTAGCCAGGCTAGGAAGGACAAGGTGTCATTGGCTGCAATTATAAAGTTATTACAAGCACAGAATGAGGGACAGAAAGAAACCAAAGGACAATAATTATTGCACGCACAGAGTGAACAACTGGAGGCACAAAGTGAAGAACAGAAAGAGCTCAGGAATGAAATCAAAGAACAGTTGTTACATGCACAAAGTGAACAGCTAGAGGCATTACAGGAGCAACAGAGGGAGTTACAACTGAGGATGCAAGGACAGCTAGATGTTTTCATGGGGAAATGAAGGAAGAACAACAGTTGAAGAAGGAAGTATACACTGAGCTACAGCAACAGAAGTGTGAGGTAAGCAATAATGTGACAGAGTGCAGACAGCATGTAGACAACCAGTTAAAGTATGCAGATGACCAGTTGAAGTATGTTGATGGCCATTTGAAGATAATTTGTGACAGAATTGAGGCTGCTGAGAATATTGCACTGCCTCAGGTTAGCGTACAGGAAGCACATGAAAAAAATAGCGTATGGTGGATCTTGACAAATCCCAAGCATCTAAAGGTAGCACTGCGGGATTCAATAATCAGAATGCAGAAATTTTATGTCCTGGACTTAATTATGATGCCCCAGTTTTTAGGCCCCAAACCAGTGATGTGCATGGCTATAATGGGGCTTCAGTGAAAAAATAACTGAGGAATTTGATGGCAAAGTCTCTTGGGAAGCTTACTGAGTGCAGTTTGAGTTACCTGCAGATCAGAGTGGTTGGGATGACAGGCAGAGGGTAGTACAGCTTGCTACTAGCCTCAAGGGTGCAGTAATGGAAATTCTGGGCCAGATGTCACTGGAGGAGAGGAAGTTACCAGTCCTTAGTACCGAAAAAGTACTGGAGTGCAGATATGGGACCATATACCAGACTGAGGTTTACATAGGAAGATTCCAAACCCGTGTATGGGCTCGAGGCAAATCCATACAGCAGCTTGCTCATGGCCTGGAGAGTATGGCACACAAGGCGTACCCTGGAGCAGCACCTAACTTGGTTATTTTTCTGAGGGACCAGTTCATCGATGCTCTTGACAGTGCAGAGTCGAAAGTGCAAGTGAAGCAGGCATGACCAAGAAGCATGCAAGAAGCACTAGCCAGGGCTTTAGAATTTGAGTCCTACGTCAGGTCCAGTTCATCCACTTTTCAGGCAAGTCGTAGTGTGGGATTCAAGGCAAGGAAGAGGCAGGTACGTTTCGTTTTGTTTTTGAAGGCTCCAACATGCTTGCAGGCGTCGGCCTTGGTCACCTAATGGCAGCTCTCCATGCTGCTCAATCTTTGGCAGCCTTCCTGTTCAATCCCTTAACCCTGAGGTCACACTTAATGACCTCGTCCCATGTTTTCTCGGTCTACCCCTCCCAACCCCTCCCCCAATATTAAGGAAGTTGCTGGTGCTGTGAAAAGCCAGGACATAGGAAAGAGGACTGCTACAAGTGGTAAAGGGAACAGGAGAAGATCGGAGGAGGTTGATGATTCTGCAGGAAGCCAGGACACAAGGAGGAGGATTGTTACAAAAGGAAGAAGGAGCAAGAACAGAACAGTGCATGGAATTCCATGAATGGAGCAAAAGGATGTTGGACATGTAGTGAGGTGGGACACTTCAGTTCTGAGTGTCCAAAGAAGAAAAAGGAGGATAAGAAGAAAGCTGCAGAAGACCAGAAAGAATCGGAAAACTAATGGAGGCTGGTGTTAAGGGGCAACCACTAGCTGGCTTTTCCCAAGTAGCCCCACCACCAAGGTGACCTGCCTGAGTTTGCATAGGGATTCTCCAACTTACCAATGTTAGTTGTAAGTGGAAAGTAAAGCATGTTCAACTGTAGAAACAAATACCAGCGGACATCCCTTAGACTAGGAGCATATGCACGGATAGCCCTGAGTTAATGGTCATTACTCTCACTTTCAACCTATGATGGGCTGTGGGTTACTGAGGGCCCTGTTAGTTAATTGGCATCCATCGGGATCTTTTTAACATACCAGGGGTTGATGCTTCTGGGGGTGGATCAGCTGAACTGAAGCATGGTTTTGCAGTGGAGAGAAGAAGCTGGGCCTGACTGTCTGCTGTATCCCTTGAAAGTGCCAGGCAAGGCTCTGGACCTCACCCCTCATATCCACACTGTGCCTATGCATTAACCAGGGAACTTCTTGTTCTCCGGTTAACAGAGATGTAGGGTTTAACCAGGAAACTACTTGTCGTTCTAAGCGGTTTATCAACCCAAGAACTAGCTTACGTTTCCTACTAATAAGAATTTAATAGCAACCTCCCATGTATGAAGATTTGGCTGGCATTCAAATTTTTCAGTCAAGGCGCATTTTTTGCTGTATGTCCTGACTCTTGGGGAGAGGGTAATTGTAATTTAACACAAACTGTTTGTCATACTGACACTACTGATGCTCCACCTTGACTGATTTCACAGGTATAGTGATGGACGGAGCAGGTTTTGCCTTGCGGGTCAGCTGATTGTCTTCCCCAAGCACTGCCACCTTCTCCTACCTACCCTCATCATCAGCTTATCGCTACTATTTTGTTTTGTACAATTTTACACGTAGGTACACTTGCACTACAACTGTCATACCTACACCGTGTATTACATACACTATGCTACATAACAATTAGTTGTGTTAAAGTAAATGTAACAACCTTTCTCTCAGTCTGACCTGAGTACGGGACATTTCACCATCGTCATGGAGTTTTTTCCCTCAACCTTTCTGTTATTAACGTAAATGCGAGGTTTTTAAGCTCACTGATGACAGTGATTTTCTCCAGAAGCAGAATAGTACATACACCACAATGTGAAATGTGTGTGACTGAGTTAGGATGTATATATTACCTACTGTTAAATTCTTCACAGAAAAATTTCATTTTGATGGGGTGTAATGTTGCAAATTCGCGACACTGTATTATTATTATGGGAAGCCACGAACTCTAGTGGAAAACCCAGTGCGTCCTTGTATACACTTCGACTGGATGGTTTTTAAAAAACACTCATCATTGTTTCATAAGTGACTGTTCTTATGCACAACCTTGGTGCATCAGTGAGGAAATTACTGTGTATATACTGTATCGTTACTCTGCTCCTGCCTCTATAGCCATTAAAGTTAGGCCACGCCCATTTCCTGAGAACATCATTTGTGGCCAGCGTGAGAAACATTCAAACAGTCGGTTGGAAAGGGACTGGCCTGAAGGTTAAACATACACAGAAGTGTGAGAAGTGTTTCTCAGAGACTTCCTGTGTCTTGATCTGCGGCCACCTTGCAGTTCTGCAACACTAACCTCTCCATTCAGTGTACTTACAGTAGTTAGTGATGGAAGGCTGAGAGAGGGTGTCTCGATCTGTGGATCATCTGCGATTCCCAGAGATCACCCATCTCTCCATCGGCAGCCCATGAAGGTGGATGTAGCATTAGAGCAGCAGATAGGATCATCGCAGTGGTATCTGGTTTGCAGCCCTGAGACTTCATTCTCTCCACTCAACAATATTTCCTTATTGTGTTTTCTAAGTGTAAGAGTTAGTTAGGTTGACTGACTGTGTGAGTGAATCTATTTGCTTAATATTTTTGTAATCTGAGAATTTATCTAGCTGTAATTAATAAATTTACAGTTCTTCTCTTTGAGCTCAATTAAATGTAAAATCATGTTTCATTCCTCCATGTTGCTCTTCCTATATTTGCTTGCTTCCGGTTTGCACAAACTTTCCTTGATGTTAATCATGGCTGGTATTTAAGCCAGGTATTGCATATTAATTCTTAATCAAACTGTTTGCACAAGCTAGGGTGGTTGAAGCAAGAATCTGGATAAGCATTACTTACTTCCAGAGTTAATTTTTAAATGTCAGGGGGCATGGGCCTTTTCTTTCTCTTTAGAGGCCAACAGTACTAATAATTCAGCATTAGTAAGTTATTTTTCGCTGTGTACTGTTTGAAGAGAAAGTTTATAAATTTCTCGTCTTTAGAGAATCGCCGATGAAAGTCGGCGTAAAGTAACAACACTTTAATTTCATAAGTCGATAGCCCTCGTGTCAGTGGCGACTTTCTTTTACTTTCCATGATAAGTAGTGGTTTATTCCTTCTCATCCCATTAAAGTGGAGACCTAAATTCCCCGCCCCCCATGACACAGAGGGCTGGAAATCCCCCACCTTGTTATATGATGCAACCCCATCACCTAACACCTGTAGTGTATTGCAAGAAGTCTCACAGAGCCTAGGGCAAGTAATATCATAGAGAGATCATATCTGGGACATCCTTTCTTTACTGGTATCACAAATATGAAAGACCCACTCATGGAAACTATCCTCCACATACTGTACAGTATCATCACTCTCTTTTATAGTTAATGCTGCTGGTGTTGTTACAAACTCAGGCTCATCTGGGTGTGAACCACTTTGCCTATTTGACATTAATAAACAGTATCAGTAGAATCCAGGACTATGTATTGATAATTTTAATGATATATCAAACTGTTAGGACCCAAGGTCAAACAACGAACACAACTGAGCATTTTCAAAAGTTAACCAGGGAGAAATCCCAGAGTTTGGACCTATGGGCTTCGCAACTATGAGTTACTGGTAGACAGGCCAGTAAAAGCCCACATACAGCAACCCTGGGCAGTGATGGGTTAATAAATGAAAACAGAGAAGTGGAAGACTGTAATGGAAGGGGATATCTGTAGGCTAAAATGTACAGAAATGACAGTGAATAGATGGATGTGTAGTGCATCCTTAATGTGAGGCTTGGGGGATCCAAGATCACAACTGAAGAGCTCAGAGGTAGGATGGGACTTGAATGTATTGGTGCTGTCATGAGGAGGGGTAGATTGAGATGGTTTGGGCATGCTGAGGGGATGGAGGATGACAACTGGGTGTAGAAGGTGAGAAGTGTGAACATCGGGGGTAGGCTTACAAGAGCCAAACCAAAAAAGACCAGGTATGAGGTCACAAAGTGTGGCTTGAGGGATAATGGACTGAACAGGGAGGCTGCCAGTTACCAAGCACCACAGATAGCTGCTATTAGATGAAGAAGGCTGACACACGCAAGCATGCTGGAATCTTTATACATGATATGATACAACAATACTGTAACAAGAACAGGATCACCATACAGAACACAAATAACATGGTGAAGTTTGTATACATCTTTATTGGCTGACATTTTGGGAATATACTACTGTTTAGTGGAATCTCCTAAATCGTGCAGTCCTAAATAGTGGATTCATAATATGCGGCAACATCATGTAACAGTTTGCAATATCAGTAACTCATGGAAATTACACGAAATTCGCAAATGCAGCTTCAAAAGTGGCGCTTTTCCAATGTCTCGTGCAATAAGCACCACCATTACCTCAAGCCCACGCATCTAGCCGGGTGTAAACCAACCGTAGTCAAGCATGGTAATTACTAAACCAATCATATTCAGGCACAGCACTTACTATAAGGCAATCACATTGCTTCCCTCCCACACCACACAAGAAGGATGCATGCGCTTGATGCCCTGGTGCCTGACTCAGTGCATTGTCTCCTCCCCATTGTTAGTGTGTGGTTCCGGTGTAGTGAGAGGATTTTTTTTCTCTCCCCCCCCCCCATGCATCCTTCACCTGCCCACTGTGAAAATGGCCAATCATAATCTTCCTAAGCCTACAAGTTCTTCAAGGAAGGAGAAGAAGAAGAAGCCAACTTTAACTTACACCCAATAGTTAGATGTAATAAGGAGGATTCACGTTGGTGAAAAGAAAGCAAAGTTGCCCACCATTACAAACTCAATACGGTTACTCTTTACCAAACAGGCGCAGCGATTCCTCCCATATTTTAACAAACTCAAATACTGTATGCCAATTTTGGGGTATTTAAAGATGCAGGCAGGTTGCCTGTGGCACTGTTTACTGACGATCTCTCCAACTGACTGCACTGTTTACCAACCACAGCTCTGGCTGGATGTGTCAGTGTATCATGCATTCTAAATCCTCATTTACAGCTTTCAGAGGTAAGTGTCAGTGTATCATGCATTCTGAATCCTCATTTACAGCTTTCAGAGGCAGGTTTATAAAAATTCCCAGTAGCTGTGGTAATCTAGGAATAAGAACAAGTAACCTGTGATGGATTCATTTCAATAGAAAGTATGGAAAGGCCATGCCCGTTTCATAAAGAATTAATCTCGACAAATCGATGACTCTTCCGACGCCATGGAAACAGCTGACGATGATGACGACGACACTGCTTCCATTGTCTCCACACTGGACTTTGTGGGGTTCCTGAGGGAGATGGTGAGGTAAATGTATGCTTTACTTGAGGCAGTAGATGGACCTTACCATTCCAGTTCATATTCCTCTGGTTTGTTATCTGTATTTTTCTGCCTATTTTCTGGGTGACAAATTACCTTTTCCTGCTGAAAAATTTCCCACTGTTTTTATCAACACGTTCCTTAAGCCATACTTATGATTGCTTTGTTTCTGATGTAGTGGAAGAAATTCACTCATGATTTGCTAAGGTGCTTCTACTGCCTCAAATATTGCATATGTTTACTGAGGCTGATGAGGAGGAAGCAGCACAGAGGCAGCAAAATGAGACATTAGCACACCTGCCTTGTGCTGAGAGGCCATAGTTTGCGTCAAGCCTTTGAACCCCTCCCCCTTCCCCTGTTCATTCAATTCAAGCAGTGTTGTCAGTCAGAGTCATGTAAGAATCTTACAATACTGTTCATTCCCATTAAATATGCTTTACTTGTTTCTTTTTCAGGTTGTTATTGTTCACTGGTGACTGGTTTGATGTAGGTTTGGGGATAAGAGGGCTACATTACCGAGATGACAGACACAGAAGTAATTTTTCTCATAAGATTAGTTGTTTTCTAATGTGCAAAATTCTCAAATCATGGCATGCGCTCGGTCTCATAAAGCCGCGAGTTAGGAGATTCCACTGTATCGATGTAGGTTTGGGGATAAGGGGGCTACATTTCCGAGATGACAGACACATAAGTAATTTTTCTCATAAGATTAGTTGTTTTCTAACGTGCAAAATTCTCAAATCACGGCGTGCGCTCGGTCTCATAAAGCCGCGAGTTAGGAGATTCCACTGTATCTTATTCCAGCTAAAGCCTTCAATCAGTGACATTGCTTCCTGTGGCCTGTTTTGCTTCCCATACTAGGTACGTTTACTGATGTTTGTACTTACTACAGTATTTGGTCTTTTTTAGGTGCAGCTTTTAAGTGCTCCCCAGATCTTGCTTCTGTTCTAGCCAAATTACTAAGACTATGCATACGTACTTCTTCAATCCCTAATTCTTGGAAAGAAGCCGATATCAACCCAATTCTGAGGAAAGAAAGTTCCTCCGACCCTTTTGATTACGGACTAATAGCTATCACATCTTCTCTTTGTAAAGTATTTGAGACTGTAACTTGAATCCAAAATCTTAATCAGCAATCAGCAGTATGATTTTTGCCATGAAAGATCCATTGTTGATATACTCAATATCCTGACTCATACCATCCATCAGTCAACTGACCAACATGGAGAAACTCATGCAGTAGCTCTTGATATTTCTAAAGCTTTTGACAGAGTGTGGCACTGTTCCCTGCTATCCAAACTCCCATGCTACGGCCTATCATCTTTTGTTCCTCTAACTTCCTCATATCTCAGTGACAGAAAGATAAGAGTAAAAGTAGGTGATGTATACTCCAATTTTCACTTGACTAACACTGGCGTGCCACAAGGATCAGTTCTGTCTCTAGTCCTGTTCTTTCATTCATTCATTCATCATCCAGTCCCACATTGCTCCATGAGAAGCGTAGGAGCCCGGGGCTAGGCAAGTTGGTCCTGACATTTAAGATGAGAGTGACGAGCCTCACTCATCCCTGAGTGGCATTACATGAGCAATAAACCCCAACCATCCCTTGTATATAAACCTTCACCGGCTCAATCCAACTGGAGTGCCTTAATTACCCACTAAACCACCAGGTGCCAAAGTTTGGTAATATGGTTACCACCCAGCATAGTAAATGGTTTCCTGAGTATACAGGAAACCATTTGGCTTGTCACTCAGTGTAAAGTCATCCACAGGCAGAAGGATGAGGAAAGAATGAAGGAAAGAAAGACAGAAGAGGATGGAAGGAAAGAAGGATGGAGGAGAGGAAAGGGCAGACAACTGAGAGCAGCACTACATCGAGTGAGTGGATGGTGAGTGCCCCCACCTACCACGCAACCCTTAATTCATATTAATGATCTTTTATCCGTCACCCATAATCCCATCCATTCATATGCAGATGACTCAACACTTCGCAGTTCATTCACAGTTAAACACCCATTCAAAATGTTTAATATTTCTAACTCGCAACCCAGTACTGTACAGCAATCTCCATAAATCAAGACTTACCTAAGATTGCTGAATGGGGACAAAATAACATTGTCTCATATAATGCTAGGAAAACGAAATACTGTATCCTGTATACAGTTTACTAATAGACATAATGCCTGATTCCTATATGATCTTCAATGCTTTGTCTCATATAATGCTAGGAAAACGAAATACTGTATCCTGTATACAGTTTACTAATAGACATAATGCCTGATTCCTATATGATCTTCAATGCTAATGATATTCCTGTCTTTAGAAGTACTGAAATTCTCAGTGTTCCACTTAACAATGCCCTCAGCTGGACCTCTCATGTTAGATCACTTGCTGGAACCGCTTCAAAGAAACTTGGATTATTGCACAGAGTCCGTAATTTCTTCACTGATGAGCAGTTAGCTATGAATTACAAGAATCACAGTGTATTCCCACCTTGAATATTGCTCACCCTTGTGGAATGGATGTGGAGAGGTTGCACTAAAACAAGAGGACAAAATTCAGAACAAAGCTGTTAGAACTATTAATAACCCTACTATTACAAACGAGCTACCTCCCCAATAAGTAAGAAGGAATGCTGCTTCCCTTACAGCATTTTACAGATACTTTTATGGCAAATGCTCAAACAAAGTTGCAGCTATTGTGCCACCTCTCCACGCGTGGCACACCTTCCCCCGCACTACAAGGGCATCTCGTGGCACTCATGACTGGACAGTCGCACTGCCATGGTGCAGAACTTCTACCTATCAGGATTCTTTTGTTCCCCAAACTGCATCTCTTTAGAACTCGCTTCCCCAGAGTGGTTTCCCCCTAAACTTCAACCTACAGCTGTTCAAACCAACTGTTGCAGTTTTTTGTGAATGGAGGACAACTGTAATCTGGTGTACAGATTATTATTTTTTTATTCATTTTTTCTTTCTTTCTCTGTTGTTAAAAAATGTCCTCATCCACCCATCCATCATCCAATCCTGCGTTGCTCCATGAGGAGCGTAGGAGCCCGGAGCTAGGCAAGTTGGTCCTGAAATTTAAGATGAAAGTGACCAGCCTCACTCATCCTGAGTGGCATTACATGACCATTAAGCCCTAACAACCCCTTGGTTATAAATCTGCACCAGCTCACTCCTATTGGAGCAACTTAAGTACTCACAAAACCACCAGGCATCATAATTTGGCTATATGGTTATCACCCAGCATAGTAAATGGTTTCCTGATGTAGAGGAAACCATTTGGCTTGTTACTCAGTGTAGAATCACCAATAGGCAGAAGGAAAAGGAAAAAATGAAGGAAAGAAATATCGAAGAGAGAGTGTAAAGTCACCCTTACGAAGAAGAAAGAGGAATGAATGAAGGAAAGAAAGACAGAAGAGGAAGGATGGAAGAGAGGAAAGGACAGACACCCAAAGCAGCACTACATCGAGTGAGTCGATGGTCAGTGCCCACACCGTCCTACCCCCACATTTTCTAAGAAACAGAAAATGGTTGTAGCCAACATGGACCAGTGCATTTCAGTTATTCCTCTTCCTTTTAGTATGTTTTTAAAAATTCTTTTATTTATTAACTCAGGTTCTGACTGTGGACTTCAGTAACGTACCATCAGGATTTTAGTACTGTATTATGATTAATCGTCACGAGACAAACTCTTTTGACTGTACATTTCTCACATTTTAGACATGGCTTTGAAGACAGAATAAGGTATTAGCAAAACATCAGCCAATAAAGATACTAACTTTGCCATGATGTTTGTGTTCTGTCTGATGATCCTGTTCCTATAATGTCTGTAATTTCCATGCTCCAAGCCTATAGCTACAGTAATAAGATGTGGCAACTGTACTGCCCAATGTATGTGCTGCATGGAGCCTCATAGCTTCTGCTATATATGGCAGAGAAAAGTGTAATGAGGACTTCCTTCTCTTCCAATTCATATTCCAAAGGAGAGCAAATAGCCATACTACATATCACAAAAGCCCACATTTACAAGGGATATGGGTTACGATAATGAATAACTTTCAAGTGATTTTATCAACAATGCTGTACTGTTTTACATTACATCACATGTAAAATAATGATAAGCAACTTACCGAGCCTGTCTCCTGTCCTATAGCAGAGTTGACCACACCCTTAAGAATGTACTCCTGAGGAACAGTTGGCTCCAGATCCTTTAGCAGGGCATAGGCTTCCTGTACTTCATCCTGATGAAAAAGTAGTCAAAAATTACCATATCATAGGAATTCAGCATTTTCTTGGATAATATGTTCACAGTGTATTTAACGTCCTCCACCAATTATATCTAATACAATAAAACTATGGAAAGAAATGTGCTACAAAGGTACTAGCCACATAGGGAACTATTTTATTTAGTAATATAACTTACTACATACCAATACTGTCAAACATTTTTTTGCAAGGTGAATCTTATACAGTATTTGTAAGATTTGTTAACTAATGTACAGTCGGGGAACAAAGAAGCTGGACACAATTGGCAGCCTCTGGCAACAACTCCTATAGTAAACACATAGGTGGTAGTGGAAATGCATGAATGGAGGGGTAACGTTTTTATCACAGCATGTGACTGGTTGGCGCATCACTGTCTCTCATTGCCATGTAGTCAAATATTGGAGAGGGTTTTGAGTATGAATATGCTATGTAGCAGATATACTAGATATTCACCCTGTGTCATAGGACATATAATATCTTAAATATTATACACAGTTGGCAGTTGATTAGCTGTATTAAGTAATGTCACTCATGATTAGGGCACTGTGCAGCTGAAAGTATTTGAGGAGTCAAGAGCATTTGTCTTGAGTGTAGATTCAATATGAGACCAAAGCCTCAGATCCTTGAATAAATCATAATTATTATCAAGTGAAATACATAATTTATTAGCGTGTTTGCTTGAATGCTTTATTAATGAGTGTCATTAAAATACGACATTGGTGCTGATAATATTTATGACTTTGTTACGCTCTGAGTCAGTGAAAACACTCCTCCCGTGAACGTGGACAGCGCTTCATTGAGCACCATCCCTTACCGTACAGGGCTTGGGAGGAACCGTGTACACACGCATTATTTATTAGCTTCTTCATTCAACTACAAACAAAAAAGTACTGCAATAATTAAACAGATGTTTTCTCCATCCATGACAACAAGAGACTGCTCCCTGATAAGACAGATGTCTCTGATACTCAAAACTTTCCTTTAAGGTGATGTCTGTCACACATTTTCCCTCTTGAGTTGAGTTGGTTAGTTGGTAGGGTGAAGTATAGCCTTTTCAACAGCACTTCTGTTGTGACTATTTCGCCTTACAACCTCTCCACTGAGCTAGTCTCACACGAGCATCCCCTCCAAGCTAGCCTCACACGAGCACTTTACTCCCGCATTCTCTTCCCTCACCTAGCCCAACCTTTCACATTACCAACATGTCAAGATGATTCCTAACATCAAGTTTAGTCACGAAATTTGCATCAAGTAATGGTCTGTTATCCCACAGTTTAAATCATGGAGATTCTAATGAACTCTTTTTGAGGTGAGTGCATTTTCAAGTTAGTGCAAATGTCCACACTCATAGGTTACATGTTATCAGGTGATACCAGTTATACACACTATAATAATTCATTCAGAAGAACTGATGAATAAGTTAGCGTTTCTTACTAGCTAAGGCTACACGATTCTAGTTCATTTACAGGTCATCCTTGCATATTTATGGTTAACTCTTTCGCTGCAAATTTTCTTCTTGTGAAGTGTCTGGTGTCAGAGTAAATTACTAAAGTCACATGCAGTAAAGCCCTAAGCACTAAATGAAAGGTGACATAAGTTTTGAGAATGTTACTGAAAATACAATACTTTCATTTAGCACTCACAATGCCTTTCCAAATAAAAAGTAAATTTGTGATGCATTAAGCTGAGTAAAAGTGCCACACATGAATTATGGCATATTCTTTTTCACCTTAGGCGATTTCACTCGTATACCATACAAAAGCCTTTATATTCGAGGCATCTTTTCCATAATGTATTTTTAAGTATATAATTGAAATATCAAATGGTTTAATATACTACTATGCTTAACGGTAGACGATTTTGCTGATACTTTGGAACAATCCGCCTTCAATAAGGACTATCCGAAGAATAAAGGTGAAAAGGATAAGGTTCCCAACAGACAAGTATTTTCAATGATACAGTAATGTGCTACAATATTATACTTGACATTTTATTTAGGAATGGCTTTTTTTTCCTTCACACTTTTATTAATAGCAAAATGCTCAAAACATTTATGTCACCTGATGTTGCGAAAAACATGAACTTAGAAACCTAGATATCGTTTGACCATCACGTGGTAGTATGCCAACATTCGCTCAATCCACCTCGGCGGCACCAGCTGTCAAAATGAACTCGACTATTATTGCTCAATGTGGACACATTGTGGGTATGATAGACTCTGGCCCGACACCTTCAGAAATGTCTTGGGATCTAGGGATACCTCGCACAACAGTGTGTAAGTGGTACAGAAGTTGGGATGAGGAAGAACGTCTTGATGATTGACAAAAGTCAGGACACTCCAAGAAACTACACCAGCTGAGGATGAAGCTATATGTGGAGCAGCAGCAGCAGCAGACCCTTTCACGAATGCTGTCGCCATCAGGGAACAGCTGGGATTTGAGAAAACTTCAAGGACAGTGAAGAAAAGGCTAGATGAATCTGGTATACACCATCAGATGCCCACCATCAAAGAAAAGCTCAGAAAGAGACACAGGGAACACCGACTTCACCTTGCCCAAACAGTACGGTGACGAGATTGAATTTCTGGGGATGTGTCATTTGAAGTGATGAAAAGTCCTTCTGTTCAACATCACATGGGAAACTTCATTGTTTGCACAGAAATAATGAAAGGTAAGACTATATGACTAAGATATCTAAAGCTGAGACTGCAAACTTTTATATGGTTTGTCATTCAGTTATTCCTTTGTCTTCATCTTCAAGAACATTATTAAATAATATTCTTGTAGATAAAGACATTAAATTCTGATCAGTGTCTGTGGTTATCAAAGATATTATTTTTCTCTGTAAAACACACACACACACACACACACACACACACACACACACACACACAATTATTAAGACCTCGCTTGAAAATGGACAGTTACCTAAAGATTGGAAAAGAGCAAGTATTGTGCCAATCTTTAAGGGAGGAGATAGGGAGGATCCACTTAATTATAGACCTGTGTCACTTACTAGTATTGTTTGTAAAATCTGTGAGAAAGTTATTAGAAAAAGATGGATAAAGTATTTAGAAGAAAATGAAGTGATAACACCAAGACAGTTTGGTTTTAGGGAAGGAAGATCATGTATTACTAACCTACTAAGTTTCTACAGTAGGGTAACAGATGTCGTACAGGAGAGAGAGGGATGGGCGGACTGTGTCTATCTGGATCTTAAGAAAGCATCTGACAGGGTACCCTATAAGAGACTATTGTGGAAGTTGAGGACATTTGGAGGGGTGCATAGGAAACTATTAAAGTGGATGGGAGATTATTTGATAGGAAGGCAGATGAGAACAGTAATAAGAGACAAGGTTTCACAATGGAGAAATGTGACTAGTGGAGTACCCCAGGGCTCTGTCCTGGCCCCAGTAATGTTTCTGATATATGTAAATGATTTGCCAGAGGGTTTGAATAGTTACATGAGTGTGTTTGCAGATGATGCTAAAATTATGAAACATATTAAATGTATTGATAGTTGTAAAGAACTGCAAGAGGACTTGGACAAACTACACAGCTGGAGCCAGACTTGGAAAATGGACTTTAATGCCAAGAAGTGTCATGTATTAGAAATGGGTATAAGTGAAAGAAGACCACACTGGACATATAAAATGGGCAATGAGATGATTAGTAAAAGAAAGGATGAGAAAGACTTGGGAGTGATTATTCGGGATGACTTGTCACCAGAAAAGCATATAAACAAAATTATTGGGGGAACTTATGGA
>JAGKTI010000607.1:35513-85849 GCA_018397915.1 Birgus latro | reverse complement strand
AGAAGCATAAGTATTTGGAATGACTTAGACGAAGAGGTGGTGCAGGCGAAAAACATTCATGTATTTAAAACTAGATTAGATGAATGTAGATATGGAGACAGGACAACACGAGCTTAGCTCAATTCCTGTATACTACAAATAAGTAAATACAAATAGGTAAATACACACATACACACACACACTCTGCCCTTATCTTTCCAACTGTGGCCCTACCCTTTTCTGAACTACAGAACAAATGTTATAACATGTAGTGTGCCGTGATTGTAAAAAAAAGAAAAAAAAAAGTGTCTCTCCTACTGATTGTCCATCCGTTTATTACAATTCATCTTTTATATATCATAGCTTTATACAGAATAGCAGAATTGCCCATTAACATAGAAATCATGAACCAGGTATGCCAGCTCTAACTTCTATGAAGTAGCCTGGAGCGATCATGTCACTGCCAACTTATGGAGCTGGATCTACTTGCATGGGGTACATGAGCTGGTTGACATCGAGGGTCGTCTAATGGCAGACAAATACTGTATGTAGAAATACTTGAAGAAGTAATGCTCCCTTAGGTGCAGAGCTACACCCTACGCTACCTGGAGAGGATCATCTTTACGCAGGACAACTGTCTCATACACACAGCTTGGAACGTCAGATGATGGTTTCAGGATCAGAGGAATGTGGAACTCCTTGACTGAAAAAGCAAAGCAAGCGATCTCAGTCCAACTGAAAACATATGGGCAAATACTGTTAATGTGTGGGAGCCAGCACAGGAACGAACATCACGTGAACTAGTGCTGCACACCCATAGAAAATGGGAAGTCCTGAGGAGGAAGCCTAAACTGGTGTTCAAGCACGTGGCTTCTGTTCCCAAATGGCTGTGGGATGTAATTGAGATGGGCAGAGGCTGGACTGGCCACTGAGTACAGGAAGGAAATGTGAGCTTGAGAGCATAGCAAGGTTTGCATGCATGTTTGAGTGTTTGTTTGTATGAGTGTGATTAATGACTGAAATAAAAGTAACCATGTTATGATATTTTTAATTGGAACCTTTTTGTCATATTCAGAACAGCAAAAATTTACATGTGAATAAACTTCCCCTCTGCCATACTGATGAATTTAAATGAAGGCCAACAAGTGAACTGTAGCTACATGATGGATTAAAGCAGGTCATAAGACTATAATCCGAGATATATTGCACCATAACCAATTGGAAACCAATGTTGTAATAATAAAGGTAGAGCACGATTCCAGAGTTTGTGCAGAGGACTGATGGCTCAGCACCATAACTTTATGCTTCTACTGCGCTTGTTCTGTCCTCGGATACAAGGTGGGCGCCCCCCCCCCCCCCAATCTGTTCGATGAGTGGAGCAGACTTGCTAGCTTCAAATTACCTCAACCTGTTATGGCATGAAAAGAATGTGACCTATCATGAGTGACACACAATAAATGTTGTAGGGCCCGTAGATGTCATTTTCATGAACATAAGTAAAAGAATCAAACATGAGGAAATGCAGTGATGTTGATTATTACTTTGAATAAGAAAAACATAGATAGTTACAAGAAAATAAGCTAAACAAAGAGGTCATGTGTAATATTGTAGCTCATTACCGTATCATTGGAAATATTCGTTTGTTGGCAACCTTATCCTCATTACCTTTATTCTTTGGATAGTCCTTACTGAAGGCGGATTGCTCCAAGGTATCAGCAAAATCGTCTACCGTTAAGCCTATTAGTATATTAAACCTTCTGATATTTCAATTATAAACTGATGAATACATTATGGAGAAGATGCTTCAAATGTACAGATTTTTGTATGTTATTTTATACAAGTGAAATCACCTAAGATCGTTTCGTTTAGTTTTTGAAGGCTCCAACATGCTTGCATGTGTCGGCCTTGGTCACCTAATGGCAGCCCTCCACACTGCCCGATCTCTGGCAGCCTCCCTGTTCAGTCCCTTAACCCTTAAGTCACACTTAATGACCTCGTCCCATGTCTTTCTCGGTCTACCCCTCCCCCAATATTAACACTTCTCACCCTCTGTACCCAATTATCATCCCCCATCCTCTCCACATGTCCAAACCACCTCAGCCTACCTCTCCTCATCACAACACCAATACACTCCAGTCCCATCCTACCCCTCAACTCTTCCATCGTAAACCCAGCCCCCCCAGGCCTTGCACGCAGGGACGCACTGCACATCCACCTAATCAATGTCATTTCTGTACATTTAAACCTGCGAATATCCTCCTCCTTTACTGCCCAGGTCTCACTACCATACAGCATCACACTCCTAACACATGCTGCATACACAGACCCCTTAGCACGTAAGGAGAGTCCTCTCAATGTCAGGAGAGGCAACAGCTCCCTGAACTTCTTCCAACCACTTCTCACTCTAGCAACTGAGCTAACTCCAGCCCCACCTCCGGCACATAACATGTCTCCCAAATAAAACTCCTCCACACACTCAAGAGACTCACCTGCAAGTTCAACCCTCTCACGCCTAACAATCTCCACCTGTTCTCCCCGACACGCCGCACACATGAAATCAGCATTATCTTGCAGTCTACCTCTAATACCACTACATCTCTTGTGCACCCATTTATCACAAACACTACACAAGATGGAATTACTTTCCACACCCATGTGGCAAACTGCACATGGCCACTCTCCCTCTCCTCTGATTGTACCGCCACCAACCCTAGATATCATCACTTTTGTTTTATCTGCATTTACCCTTAAGCCCTTGTACCCCATACCATCTCTCCACTTCTTAAATCTTTCCTCAGCCTCCCCTTCATTCTCCGAAATCAACACCAAATCATCAGCATACAACATCTCCCATGGGAGTCCATCTCTGAAGTCACATGAGAGGGCTTCAAGCACCATGATAAACAACAAGGGACTCAAAACTGACTCCTGATGCACACCAACATTCACGGAAAACTCATCACTCAAAACTCCATTCACTCTTACCTGGGTGTGAGCACCCACGTACATGGCCATAACCACCCTAACCAGCCACTCTTCCAACCCCAGCTTTCTCATTGCCCACTTCACCACCTCTCTAGGGACTCTGTCAAAGGCCTTTTCCAGATGAAAAAAATATATATATACTGTAATCTGTGTGTGGCACTCTTACTCAACTTAATGCATCACAAATTTACTTTTTATTTAAAAAAACATTGTGCTAAATGGAATTACTGTACTGTAATTTCAGTAACATGCTCAAGATTACATCACCTTTCTGTTAGTGCTTAGGGCTTTACTGCATATGACTAGTAATTACCAGCCGAGACAGTGAGGCTGGTATTGTTTTCAATTTGTCTGTCTGTCTGTCTGTCTGTGTATCTGTTAGCACGATAATTTTGCAACCGCTCAAAATACCATCACAAAATTTTACAGGTGTGTACAGTAGTAGGGATGAAAATCTCCTACAAATTCGAAATTCATGAAAGTAGGTCAAGGTCTGTGGATCTGTTAGCAAGATAACTTCGCAACCCCTCAAGATATCATCAAAAAAATTTACAAGTGTGTAGTAGGGATGAAAATCTACGGGTTCGACGTTGGTGGAAGTAAGTCAAGGTCAAGGTCATATTCCAAGCCGGGCTAAGTATCTATCAGCTTGTGGGTGGTGTGATTCCCCCCTTGGGGGGGGGCCTCTTGTTTACTCTAGCACCAGACACATCGCAGGAAGAAAACTCGCAACCAAAGAGTTAACCATAAATATGCAAGGATGCCCTGTAAGTGAACTAGAATCATAATAGCGTTAGCTAGTATGAAACGCTAACATATTCATCAGGTCTTCTGAATGAATTATTATAGTGTGTATAACTGGTATCACCTGATAACATGTAACCTATGAGTGTGGACATTTGCACTAACTTGGAAATGCACTCGCCCCAAAAAGAGTTCATTAGAATTTCCTTGATTTAAACTGTGGGATAACAGATCATTACCTTACATGCAAATTCTTTGACTGAACTGGATGCTAGGAATCATCTTGACATGTTGGTAATGTGAAAGGTTGGGCTAGTGAGGGAAGAGAATGGGGGAGGAAAATGCTCATGTGAGGCTAGCTTGGAAGGGATGCTCATATGAAACTAGTTCAGTGGAGAGGTTGTAGGGCGAAACAATCACAACAGAAGTGCTGTTGAAAAGGCTATACTTCACCCTACCAATTCACCTCGAGAGGGAAAACGTGTGACGGACATCACCTGAGAGGAATGTTTTGAATATCAGAGATATCTGTCGTATCAGGGAGCTGTCTCTTGATATCATGAATGGAGCAAACATCTGTTTAATAATTGCATAGTATTTTTTTTTGTTTGCAGTTGAATGAAGAAGCTAATAAGCAATACGTGTGCATACGGTTCCTCCTACGCCCAGCATGGGAAGGGATGGTGCTCAATGAAGCTCTGTCCACGTTCATGGGAGGAGAGTTTTTGCTAACTCAGAACGTAAAAAAGTCATAAAGAATATCAGCACCAATGTCATATTTTAATGACACATTCGTTAATGAACCATTCAAACAAGCAGGCTTATAAATTATGTACAGTATTACACTTGATAATAATTATGATTTATTCAAGGATCTGAGGCTTCGGTCTCATACTGAACCTACACTCAAGACAAATGCTCTTGACTCCACAAATACTTCAGCTGCACAGTGCCCTAATTATGAGTGACATTACTTAATACAGCTAATCAACTGCCAACTGTGTATAATATTTAAGATATTATACGTCCTATGACACAGGGTGAATATCTAGTATATCTACCACATAGCATATTCATACTCAAAACCCTCTCCAGTACAGTACATCCTTCAACTTTGCAAACTTTAACTTTGCGAATCACCAATTTTGCGAGGTAGTTCCAAGTCATTTATTTTTTAACATTTATGAACTTTGCGAGCGATCACACACTTTGCGAGGTCGAGTGGTGGGCAGGGTGACCAGATTTCTCTAGCTGGAATATGCTAGACAGCAGTTGAAATTATGCTAGATTGGCAAAAATAATGCTAAATCTTTTGTTGCTCTTAATACGTTCGGTTTCTGTTATATTTTATGATTAATATAGTATTATTTCTACGTTTTTAACTGTATACAGTATGCACTCTTATAATTATGAAAGAAGAACATTAAAGTAAATAATTACTCAGGTTCTAAAAGTTTATTTGACAAATGTTTGTGAAACATAAGCTGAAACTCTTCCTACCACACTTCACACTTAAGCACTGCAACCTACAGGAGGTACTAAGCAGTAGAGAAATGATGGGCACTGAACCTGCCGCAGCCTGACCAGACGGCATCCACAGACTCAGCTGAATAACTGACTTTAGTCAGCCACGGCGCCACCCTGGGTCCCTGGCCCAGTGCCTATGGACCTGTACAGTACACGTCTACCCTCCTCCAAAGCCCGTGATTTCCTGCTCTAGGTTTGTTAAAAGTATGGACTTTCACAGTTACCATTAATCATATTATATTAAACATGTATCCTGGTCTTCAATCCAGAAACTACTGCTAGCCACGAGTGGTCAGTTATTCTAATCATGCTAAAAATTGTCCTAAGCTTATTAGATTATGCTAAAAATATGCTAGATTTGATAACATGCTAAATTTTGTGCTAAACACACAATTTTCTGGAAAAATATGCTAAAATTAGCAAAATTATGCTAAATCTGGTCACCCTGACTGTGCCTCCTAGTTCGGTGTTCTGCCGCCCCCCATGTTTGTTTACACCACAGTAGTCGCACCCGCCTTGCCCCGCCACCAGTCCCGTACACCACGCCAGTCTTCACATCAGTGTAAATATGCATTTTTTTCTTTTTTATGTTTGTTACCTATGATGTTTTCATAATAATATTACTGTACAATACATCAGTCCATGTTTGTTTCATTTATCATCACAAAATTAAGAGGTAGAGTCGAGAGTAAGAGTGGGAAAAAGTGCTTACCTTGGGGTGATGTCGACCAATTTACCTTTATTGCATATATTTAATTGTTTAAACTTTGCGAATTTCGATTTTGCGAGGTTTTTTTGTCGACCATATTCTCGCAAAATTGGAGGAAGCACTGTATTTGACTACATGGCAATGACAGATGGTGAAGTGCCGACCAATCACACACTAACAAACATTACCCCTCCATTCATGCATATCCACTATCACCTACTTGTTTACTATAGGAGTTGTTGCCAGAGGCTGCCAACTGTGTCCAGCTTCTTTGTTCCCCAACTGTACCAGAATTAATTAACCACAAAACAATGGGAGGTAGCCTACAGGTATGAATTTTATTCTAGCTAATGTCAAAAAATTTTATTCCCTACAGAGACCATAAATTATCCAAGGGTGTAAGACTACCTCTATTAACCATAAAAAGATAGCTGACAAACATATGTACTGTATTTTATTCTATCTAATGGCACATAATATTGCTCACAAGAAAAACTACTTGTTATTTGAGATTAATGCAACAATATGGCTCACCGTGGCCACCAAACACCTGATCTACAAATTTATCCAGCACAGCTGTGATAAAAACTCCTCCAGGTCTCTCAGTTACAATTTATCTCTCTCTCACCACTTTAAGGCATCCTCCCTCATGTTTTTTTCAATCTGATATTCTAAATCATTATGTCACCCTCTTTGATTTTTCCATCAACCTCACTTCTAAGCACTCTCCTAGGTGAATTTTCATTCCCCATCCAGTCCACATGTATAGCTCCCCTCTCTGTACATTCCTATAACTGTTCCCATTACATCTCCCTCCATCCTGTCGTAGGAAGGTTTAGCACACTGTACAGGAGCACAATGAGCAACCGATTAAACACTATACACTATGTCAGCCACTACTGATCATTTATCAAGCACAGCTGTGAGTGCCTGCAAATTCTGTCACTGATGCAAAGGTTTTTAAGTTCTGTGATGATTGTTTATGCCCAACTACAGAATAATAGCAATTAGCAATTATCCTTAGTTGCTCAGTTTCATTCCTTGTAGGCTAGGTTAAATACCTAAGAAAAGAAGCTTGAGCCTCAAGTCTGCATTCCCAAGTGAAGGTGAGTAAGAGTTTCATTTCAACCTGGGTAGAAGTTGTTATGAAGGATACTGTGTTGTAGCTTAACTGTGCTTGTAAAAGTTTCCAAACTATTCCTAAACTCTCAGAAGTGCTGGGATAGTTGGCAGTCTGTTAGGGCTGGCCTGAATCATTCAGAATATTTTAGCCAACAACATTTGGTGTGGCTTACAGTTAAACATTTCAATGGGTTATCATTCTTACAACACAAGTCACCCTAATACCACCTGTCATTAGGTTCTTTCAGGAAAAAACTCTACAAGTGCTCCATGCACCATGTAGCAGTCTTTCTATGCAATGTTGACTATAACCTACTCTCACAAGCACCACACACATGCACAACACACATGCCTTCACACAAGCATGTGTGTAATTACCTAGCTGTGATATACAGGAAATGAGCTATGCTCATGGGGTCCCATCTCTGTTTGTCGAACAAGTCAAATTTTGCTTTGAACTATGAGGTTTTGGACTCGACGATCACTCTGTCCAGGCCATTCCACGGGTCTATGCATCTACATGGAAAACTATATTTCTTGATATCCTTCAAGTAATTTGGCTTTTTTTAGTTTCATTCTGTGTCCTCTTGTTACTCTCCCATCCCATTCTACACAAACAGATCTTCTTTGTCAATTTTTTCTACTCCCATCCTGGCCCTGAACACTGCAATCATGTCCCCTCTCTCTCTCTCCTCTCTTCTAAGGAAGGCAGGTCTAGTTTTTCCAGCCTTTCCCAGTATGACAGATCAGCCAGGCCAGGAACCACCTTGGTTGCTGTTCTTTGTATTCTCTCTATCTTGTTATATCTTTCTTCTTATGTGGGGAACATACTACTGCTGCATATTCCAACCTGAGGCAGATCATGGCCACTATCAATTTTTTCATCATTATACATCTCTCTAACTATCTTGTTAATGTGTTTTTCAGGTGACAAATTATCCTGGACCAGCACTCTCAAATTCTTCTCTTCTCTTCTCTTGCTTTTGTGATTGGTTCATTACCTATCAAATAATTCAGTGATGGTCTCTTGGTACTTTTACCCATTTCCAATATTTTACATTTTTTTTGCACTGAATCTCATTTCTCACATCCAGCTCCAATCATGAATCCTACCCAGGTCCTCCTGTAGCATTTCACAGTCTTCTTCAACTTCTACTATTCTCACGATCTTTACATCGTCAGCAAACAGCCTTGCATAACTGTTCACTCCATCTACCATATCATTTATGTAAATCGGGAACATTACGGGCACTAACACCGAGCCCTGTGGGACTCCACTTGTTACTTCCCTCCATCCAGACATCCTGTCTTTTATTACTGTTCTCATTTGTCTGTCTCTCAAGAAGTCTCTCATCCACTCTAAGAGGTTCCCTTTCTGTCCTGCTATGTGTTCCAATTTCCACATTGGTCACTTGTGAGTACCTTGTCAAAAGCTTTCTCCAAATCTAAATACACACAATCAACCCAACTATCTCTCTCCTGTAGCACATCTATCGCCCTTGAGTAGAAGCTCAACAAGTTGGAAACACATGACCTTCCACTTCTGAATCCCAACTGACTTTCTGCCAAAATGTTCACCTCCTCCAGAAATTTTATCCATCTGTCTTTCAGCATTCTCTCGCACAGTTTTGCAACTATGCTGGTCAGGGATACTGGTCTGTAATTTAGGGGTACTTCCTTGTTCCCACCCTTATAAATTGGTACTACATTGGTCCTCTTCCATTTTCAAGGCACTTTTCCTTCTTCCAGAGAACACACAATTAAAAGGTGAATCTTTTCTGCCGTTTGTTCTCTGCATTCCTTTAGTATCCAATTAGAGATCCCATCTGGTCCTGGGGCCTTCCTCACATCCTGAGTTTCCATTAATTTGTATACTTCTTGCACTTGTACCTTTACATCTTTTAACACTACAATTCCAGTCACTTCTTCCTCCTCCATAATATCACATTCTCTAGTGAAGACTAATTGGAAGCATTTGTTTATTATTCTAGCTTGCAAAACCACATCTTTATAAACATTTCAGCTTATTGATTCCTTCCTTTCATCTCAATTTGCCATTAACAAACCTGTAAAACAATTTAGGTTCTTCCCTACATTTGTCAACTATACCTTTTTTGAAGTTTCTTTCTTCCTCTATGTGTATGTGTGTGTTCTTACCTAATTGTTCTTACCTAAATGCATCTTTACAGGAATGAGTCAAGCTCGTATTGTCCCGTGTCTTAAACCATTTTTATCATACATCTCCTTAAATTTATGAATTGCTTAGACACACACTATTTCATTCGGCTGTGCATTCCACTGATCAACTGCCCTATTTGGGAAACTAAATTTCCTTACATCTTTATCACCTCTCTTTTTATGAAGTTTTTTGCAGTGTCCTCTTGCTGATACTTCCCCATATGTTATATATTCATTTATGTCTATTTTCTCTTTCCCTGATATGCATTTATATAGCATAATCATGTCACACCTTTTTCTTCTCTCCTGTAGTGTTGGCAGATTCAGTTTTTTTAATCTTTCTTCATAACTTAGATCCTTTAAGCTTGGTACCCATCTTGTAGCAGCCCTTTGAACTTTTTCAATCTTATCTATGTGTTTTTGAGATGAGGATTCCAGACTACTGATGCATACTCCAGGGTTGGTCTGATGAAAAATGTTATTATCTTCCTCAGCATGTCTTTGTTAATGTATTTGAATGCTATTCTCATATTTGCAAGCAGTGTATACAAGCTCCATACCTTTTTATTTATGTGGTCAGCTGGAGTTAGTCTGTTATTGATAATCACACCTAAGTCCTTCTCTCTTTCTGATGTGTTTAGGGTTTTACTTCCTAATTCAAAATCCCAATCTGGTCTTTTCCCACTTTTACCAAACTTCATTACATGACACTTGTCCACATTGAATTTCATTTGCCATGTATTACTCCATTCATGAAGTTAATTTAATTCTTCTTATAGCTCTTTACAAGAGTCCATGTTAGTAATTCTCCTTTGTATTTTTGCATCATTGGCAAACATAAGTAGATAGCTTTCATTTCTAATATTATTATCTATGTCATTTATATACACTAAAAACATAATTGGTGCCAGCACTGAGTCCTGTGGAACTCTGCTAGTCACTTCCCTCCATGATGAGTAATTTCCCCTTAGTACTGGTCTCATTTCCTTTTTTCTGAGAAAATCTTCCATCCAACAGTACAGTTTGCCTCGGATTCCTCCTTGATGGTACAGTTTCCATAAAAGTCTTTGGTGCAGTACTCTGTCAAATGCTTTCTTGAAATCTAGATAGATACTGTTCACCCATCCTTCTCTTTTCTGTAGTGTTTCGGCAACTCTTATAGTAGCTTGATAAATTAGTAACACATGATTTTCCCTTTCTGAAACCAAATTGCCTTTCTGTTATCATATTGTGTTCTTCTAGATGATTTACCCAAAATTTTCTTATTAGCGTTTCCAGTATCTTACTTACAACTCTGGTTAGTGATACTGGTCAGTAGTTGAGTGGATTTTGTCTATTCCCTTTCTTGAATAAGGGGACAATGTTTGCTTTCTTCCAAATATCTGGTAGTTTACCTTGACCCAAGGATTCCTTGAATATGAACAATAATGATCTACTTAACTCCTTTGCACATTCATGTAGCACCCAACACGAAATTTCGTCTGGACCATTTAATTTTCCTTTGTCTAATTTACTTAACTCTTCCTGTATTTCTTTTTCTGATATTTGTATATCTGGTAATATGTTTGGGCATGCATGTTCCATATCATCCCACTCAAAATTATTTTCTTCTGTAAAAACTGATTGGAAATTCTTATTTGGTACTTCACAAGTATCTTTCTCTTGTGTATATAAGATCCCTTCATCCGTAACAGATTGTATTTTATCCTTTACTTTGGTTTTCCTTTGGATGTAGCTGTAAAACAGCTTCAGTTGATCACTACTTTTGTTAATGATGTCCTCCTCAAACTGTTTTTGGGCTTCTCTCCTTATTCTTGTGTATTCATTTCTTGCCTATTTATAGTTGTTATATGCCCTCTCACTATTGTGTCTTCTGTATCTATTCCACAACAAGTGTCATTTTTTCTTTTGATTTTTTACATTCTTTATTAAACCATTTGTTTATTTTCATTTCTGTTTCTTTGTGTTGAGGGATGTAATTTTGGACTCCTATTTCATAAAGTTCACAGAATTTTCTATACATAACATTTAAATCTTGTCCTCTAAGCTCTTTTTCCCAATCTGTTTCAAAGAAGTATTTCTTTAGGTCATGATAATTGCCCTTTTTGTAGTTAAGGCTCTTTTTGTAACTTTCATTACTGTTAACTACATGTCATATGCAATTCTGAAGTTGCAATTTAATACTGCATGGTCACTTTTGCCGAATGGAGGGTGATACATAATACTGTCAATATCATTTTGTTGCCTAGTAAATATAAGATCTAGTACTGATGGTACATTATGTCCTCTTTTTCTGGTGCTTTCTTTTACATGTTGCATCAGGAAAAACTCCCGCACAAGGTCCAGGAGCTTTTGGTTCCAGAAGCTTTCCTGGCTTTTTATTTCTAGAGTATTCCAATTAATATTTGTATTGAAATTTCCAGATAGTATAATTCTTTCTGATTTCTCCTCCATTCTACATAGTAATGCTCTTAAACTTTGAATTATACTCTCTGCCAGTTCTTCACATTTGCCTTTTTCCCAAATGTTTGATTTTGGTAGCATGTATAAATTTGCCACAATTAATTTCCCTTCAGATGTACTAATTTCTACTGCTATCAGTTCTACCTGAGAGGGTATATCTAGTTCTATTTCTTTGACTTGCAGATTTTTCTTTGTTAATATTATAATTCCTCTTTCTTTTTTTAAGCTCCTATCTCTTCTCCATATATTGTAATCCTCTAGGTTTAGGGTGTGTGTGTGTGTGTATTTACCTATTTGCAGTATACAGGAATTGAGCTAAGCTCGTGTTGTCCCGTCTCCATATCTACATTCATCTAATCTAGTTTTAAATACATGAATGTTTTTCGCCTGCACCACCTCTTCGTCTAAGTCATTCCAGATACTTATGCTTCTGTTCGGGAAACTGAACTTTTTGAGATCATTAAGACATCTACTTTTCCTCAACTTGAAGCCATGACCTCTTGTTCTTCCATCATCCAACACAAAAAGATCCTCTCTATCCACCCTTTCCAATTCTCTTACATTTCTAAATATCGTGATCAAGTCACCTCTTTCCCTTCTCTCGCGCAGTGTTGGTAACTTCAGTTTTTCCAATCTCTCCTCGTAGGTGAGTTCCCTTAAACACGGTATCATCTTCGTTGCCATCCGTTGGACCCTTTCTAGTTTATCAATATGCTTCTTCAAATGAGGTGACCATACCACCGCCGCATACTCTAGTCTTGGTCTTATCATGGTCACTATCAACTCCCTCAACATTTCCTCATCCATATAATTAAAAGCCACTCTCATGTTGGTCAGTAATCCATAAGTTCCCCCAATAATTTTGTTTATATGCTTTTCTGGTGACAAGTCATCCCGAATAATCACCCCCAAGTCTTTCTCATCCTTTCTTTTACTAATCATCTCATTGCCCATTTTATATGTCCAGTGTGGTCTTCTTTCACTTATACCCATTTCTAATACATGACACTTCTTGGCATTAAAGTCCATTTTCCAAGTCTGGCTCCAGCTGTGTATTTTGTCCAAGTCCTCTTGCAGTTCTTTACAACTATCAATACATTTAATATGTTTCATAATTTTAGCATCATCTGCAAACATACTCATGTAACTATTCAAACCCTCTGGCAAATCATTTACATATATCAGAAACATTACTGGGGCCAGGACAGAGCCCTGGGGTACTCCACTAGTCACATTTCTCCATTGTGATACCTTGTCTCTTATTACTGTTCTCATCTGCCTTCCTATCAAATAATCTCCCATCCACTTTAATAGTTTCCCATGCACCCCTCCAAATGTCCTCAACTTCCACAATAGTCTCTTATAGGGTACCCTGTCAAATGCTTTCTTAAGATCCAGATAGACACAGTCTGCCCATCCCTCTCTCTCCTGTACGACATCTGTTACCCTACTGTAGAAACTTAGTAGGTTAGTAATACATGATCTTCCTTCCCTAAAACCAAACTGTCTTGGTGTTATCACTTCATTTTCTTCTAAATACTTTATCCATCTTTTTCTAATAACTTTCTCACAGATTTTACAAACAATACTAGTAAGTGACACAGGTCTATAATTAAGTGGATCCTCCCTATCTCCTCCCTTAAAGATTGGCACAATACTTGCTCTTTTCCAATCTTTAGGTAACTGTCCATTTTCAAGTGAGGTTTTGATAATGACATAAACTGGCCACACTAACTGGTCGGCACGTTTCTTCAGGATCCATCCAGCCACACCATCTGGTCCCATTGCTTTTCTCACATCCAAATCCTTCATCAGCTGTAGCACCTCATCCATGTCAACTGTAATTTCAGCCATTCTCGTCAGCCTGGGTTCCATTTCAGGCTCCCTAAATTCGTCTTCCAATACATAAACTGACTGTAGCTTGTTGTTCATTATTTCACACAAGTCTTCCTCTCTTTCATATGTTTCATCTCCATCCCTCAGTTGTATTATACTGTCCTTAACTTTCATTTTGCCATTTACAAACCTATAAAATAGTTTCGGCTCTTTTTTACAGTTAGATACAATATCTTTTTCGTATTTCCTTTCCTCTTTTCTCCGTATCCTTACATATTCATTTCTAACCTGCTTGTACTCCTCCCAAGCCCTTTCACTATACCTTCTTCTTACTTTATTCCATGCTTTTTTTCTTGCCTCTTGTGCCATCCTACATTTGTTGTTAAACCATTCTTTCTTCCTTTCCATAGCTGCAGAAAATTCTGGGACATACTTACTGTATGTGTGTGTGTGTGTGTGTGTGTGTGTGTGTGTGTGTGTGTGTGTGTGTGTGTGTGTGTGTATTTACCTAATTGTGATATACAGGAAATGAGCTCCACTCGTGGGGTCCCGTCTCTTTTTCTCAGTTAGTTAAATTTTGCTTTAAACTCGTTGTAAGTTTTTAGACTGGACGATCGTTTTGTCCAGTCTATTCCACAGGTCTGTGCATCTATAAGGAAAACTATATTTCTTGATATCATTCAAGCAGCTTGGCTTCTTCAGTTTCAGTCTGTGTCCTCTTGTTACTCACTTATCTCAAACAAACAGATCTTCTCTATCAATTTTATCTACTCCCATCATGGTCCTGAACACTGCAATCATGTCACCCCTCCCTCTCCTTTCCTCTATGGAAGCAAATCCAGCCTTTCCAGCCTCTCTCTGTATGACAGATTTGCCAGACTGGGGACCACCTTGGTTGCTGTTCTTTCTATTCTCTCAATCTTATTTACATCTTTTTTTTGCCTTTTTTTTTTTGGTAGGAACCACACTACTGCTGTATATTCTAACCTGGGACAGATCATGGCCACTATCAATTTTTTCATCAACTCCTCAATCATGTAATGAAATGCTGCTCTTATGTTGGTCGAGAGTTTATATGTCTCTCTAACTACCTTGTGTGTGTGTGTATTTACCTAATTATATTTACCTAATTGTGATATACAGGAAATGAGCTACGCTCATGGGGTCTCGTCTCTGTTTCTCAATAAGTCAAATTTTGCCTTAAACTTGTTTAAGTTTTTAGGCTGGACGATCTCTTTGTCCAGGCTATTCCACAGGTCTATGCATCTATGGGGAAAGCTATATTTCTTGATGCCCTTCGAGCAGCTTGGCTTCTTTAGTTTCATTCCGCGTCCTCTTGTTACCCTCTCATCCCACACAAACAGATTTTCTCTGTCAGTTTTATCTACTCCTATCATGGTCCTGAACACTGCAATCATGTCGCCCCTCTCTCTCCTTTCCTCTAAGGAAGGCAAATCCGGCCTTTCCAGCCTCTCTCTGTACGACAAATCTGCCAGACTGGGGACCATCTTGGTTGCTGTTCTTTGTATTCTCTCAATCTTGGTTATATCTTTCTTTTTGTGTGGGGACCACACTACTGCTGCATATTCTAACCTGGGGCGGATCATGGCCACTACCAATTTTTTTATCATCTCCTCATCCATGTAATGAATTGCCACTCTTATATTGGTCAAGAGTTTATATGTCTCTCTAACTATCTTATTTATGTGCTTTTCAGGTGACAAACTATCCTGGACCAGCACTCCCAAATCTTTCTCTTCCCTTACTTTTCTAATTGGTTCATTACCCATCAAATAATTCAATGATGGCCTCTTGGTACTTTTACCCATTTCCAATATTTTACATTTTTTTGCGTTGAATTTCATTTCCCACACCTGGCTCCAATCATGTACCCTATCCAGATCCTCCTGTAGCATTTTACAGTCCTCTTCAACCTCTACCTTTCTCAAGATCTTTGCATCATCAGCAAACAGGCTTTCATAACTGTTCACTCCATCTACCATATCATTTACGTAAATCAGGAACATTACTGGTGCCAACACCGAGCCCTGTGGGACACCACTTGTTACTTCCCTCCATCCAGATGTCCTGTCCTTTATTACTGTCCTCATTTGTCTGTCACTCAAAAAGTCTCTTATCCATTCCAGGAGGCTTCCCTTCAGTCCTCCGATATGCTCTAATTTCCATATTAGTCTCTTGTGGGGTACCTTGTTGAAGGCCTTCTCCAGATCTAAGTACACACACTCCACCCAACCGTCTCTCTCCTGTAGCACGTCAATCGCCCTTGAGTAAAAGCTCAACAAGTTGGAAACATATGACCTTCCACTTCTGAATCCAAACTGACTTTCAGTCAAAATATTCATCTCTTCCAGATATTTTATCCATCTATCTTTCAGGATTCTCTCACACAATTTTGCAATCATGCTGGTTAGGGACACTGGTCTATAATTCAGGGGTTCTTCCTTGTTTCCTCTCTTATAGATCGGTACCACATTTGCCCTCTTTCATTCCCGAGGCACTTTCCCCTCTTCCAAGGAGCACACAATTAAACTGTGAATCTTATCCGCCAGTTGTTCTCTGCATTCCTTCAGTACCCAATTAGAGATTCCATCCGGTCCTGGGGCTTTCCTTACATCTTGAGTTCCCAGTAATTTATACACTTCCTGCACTTCCACTTTTATATCTTTTATCGCTACATTTCTAATCACTCCCTCCCCCTCCACAAACTCCTTTCCTTAGTGAAAACCGATTGGAAACATTTGTTCATTATTTCAGCTTGCATTACTGCATCCTTGTAGACCTCTCCTTCTACTTTCAGTTTGGTGATTCCTTCCATTTGCATCAATTTGACATTAACAGATCTATAAAACAATTTGGGTTCATCATTACATTTGTCAATTATACCTTTTTCAAAGTTCCTTTCTTCCTCTCTACATATTCTTGTATACTGTACTCATTTCTAGTTCTTTTATATTCTTCCTTTACTCTGTTATTACCTCTCTTTCTCCATTTGTTCCAAGCCATGTCCCTCTCTTTTTTCGCTATCATACACCTTCTATTAAACCACACTTTTTTCCTGTTTTCTTCCCCACTTGCTCTTGGCACATATTTTTCCACTCCCAAATTGTAGAGGTCTAAAAAGATATCCCACTTCCTCTGTATCTCTCTTGTTTCTCTGAATTTTCTCCAGTCCGCATTTTCAAATTTTTTTTTTCAATTCTGCAAAGTTTGTTTTCCCAAAGTTGTATCTTCCTTGCCTATAAAGCTCATCTCTTGGCACCACGTTCCCTATTATCATCTGGAACTCAGTGACCACATGATCACTTTTTCCTATAGGACACAGATAATTTAAAGATTCAGTTACATCAGGTTCTTTGGATAGTAGCAAATCTAATCTTTCTGGTGTGTCATGACCTCTGAATCGTGTCTCTTCTTTGACCCACTGCGTCATTACATTATTCATTGCTATATTTAACAATTTAGTGCCCCACGAATCTCCGCTGCCTCCTTAGTCCCATTCCTCCCAGTTCACCTCTTTACAGTTAAAGTCACCCATTAGGATTATATTGCTGCTTTTCTCGATCACCACTTTCTGTAGATAACTAACCATGTCTGACAACGTCTCCTGGTATTCATTGTCATTCCATGCTCTCATCTTAGGGGGAACACAGACCACTGCCATATCTCTCTTACCATTCTCCCCAGTTTCTAATTTCATATTTATTGCTTCAGCCCTGCCCTCTGCCATTTCCACTGTATCTACATTTATATTGTCCTTCACTGCTATCATCACTCCTCCTCCTGTTTTTTCTTTTCTGTCTCTTCTCCATAATTTGTATCTCCCGTCTCCCATATGAATGTCAATATCTTCTTTCAATTTAGTCTCTACAAAGCACATAACATCAGGTTCGTGTACCCTCAAAAAATCATTGATTTCTAACCTTGCCAATATTAGTCCATCAGTGTTTGTGTACGCCACTTTCAAACTTTTTTCATCATTTTTTATACTCTCTTCTCTCCTTCCCTCCATCGGTACCACTTTCTCAATTTCTGGTCCATAACTCTCTAATAGAACTCTGTCTTCTCTTCCTCCGTTCGTTCGTTTTTTATCTTTGCTTCTTTTACTAACTCCTTTAATTTAGCTCTTTCCTCTTCGTTTGCATCTCCCCAAATCCAAACATTTTTAAACCCCTCTTTATCTGATAATTTCCATGTTCTACTTATGATTTCATTCACTATTACTTGGGACTTAAACTTTACTTTCAAAGGCCTTGCCCCACCATCCTCATATTCCTAACCTAAACACTTCTTCAATCTCTTCTTGGGCTTCATTGTTTCCCTCCATAACCAGTGATATTATTTCTTTAGCCTTGCTCAGTTCCTCTCTCTCTCTTTCAGATCTTACTGTCATTCATTTTTCTTTTATTCCTGAGATTATCACAAATTTTTTCTTGTCTGCTACATCCCTGACCAAAGATTCTCTACTTCTTAGTACTCTGACCACTTCCTTCTCCACTTTTTCCTTACTTTGTTGTTCTATGATCTCATTCAAATTTACATTTCCTTCCTCCTGTATTTTCTTCCACCCCTTATGTTGCTCCTTGATTTCCTGAATGTGCTCATCTTGCCTCCTCGATTTTGATTCGTACTGATCTAGTTTACTTTTTATTCTGTTCCTTTCTTCTTCCAACCTCTTATTCTCCCTCTTGAGCTGTTTTATTTCATTTGATGTGGATTCATTACTCACCTTTAATTCTGTGACTTCTTTCTCTTGTTCATCACTACATGTGCTAACTTTTTCCAGTTTAACCTGTAGGACTTTGATCTCTCTCTCCTGTTCTAAGGTCTGTTCCTGTAACTCTCTAATTACCGTACCTCCCATCCCTTTCTTAACTCCTGGACATTCCTCTCTGCCATTTTCTTTACTCCTGCTACTCTTGTTTGTTGCAGCTTATCACTTCCTTTACCTACATTTTCTTCGGAGAAGCCCACAAATTCCCCCTCACCAGTTGTAAACAATCTTCCGTCTCTCTCCGCCATGATACAACCATATGGAAATGTGTGTGTGTGTGTGTGTGTGTGTGTCTCTCTCTCTCTCTCTCTCTCTCTCTCTCTCTCTCTCTCTCTCTCTCTCTCTCTCTCTCTCTCTCTCTCTCTCTCTCTCTCTCTCTCTCTCTCTCTCTCTCACCTGCTTTAGGTAATAGATCACTAGGTTAAGTCGAGCCTCTGGTATGACATCAACCAATGGTGGCAGGACCTGCAGAGCTCCTTCACCTCCTCTAAACACCACCAGGTTGTGACGCACCAGGTCCTGGGCAAACGTCAGCGGTGATGACGTTACATCCTGACCAAAAAAAGACATTCACCTTTAGTGACATGTAGCTCTTTGTAGTTTAATTTAAATGTTAAGATCCATATAACTACTGCAGAAAATGTCTACTGTAAACTGTTTCACTGTTCAGTTTTCTTAAACATTGCCTTTCGTAATGGAATACCTGGAAGTTGTTTGAATGAGTATTTACATCAATGAATTTTCATATTATGGTACTATAGCCACGGCACACGACTCTAAGGTTGTCATTATTATACCTTGCAAACTGCCTGTCAACGGTGTGTCCAATTTCGTATCATATTATACACGAATCATATTATTATACATGGATACATTATACAGTAAAACCTCGATATAACGGACTTCAATAGACCGGAATCTGCTTTTATCGGACTTGAGGAGCTACCGGACTAAATTCCTGTATATCGGAAAAAGTCCGATAAAGCCAGAAGCAGTCCGGACTGCCTGACCACTTCAGCTATGTTCACCACAATAAGGTAAATAAAAGACATGTTTATCAGTGTACAGTACAGTATTATTATACCATTTGATTAATGTAGTGAAGGTATAACATAGTACAGTACTGCAATGGTAGTGAAAACAGTTTAAAAACCAGCGGTGCAGTCCGGACTAATGTCTGATACTGTATATCGGAAAAAGTCCGGATTAGCAGGGGAAAGTCTGGATGTCGCTTTTATCGGAATTTTGCATTTTTCGGAATGGTTAGGGCCCCAATTAGTCCTTTATAATGAGGTCTTACTGTACATGAATGTTATTATACACGAACATTTTATACACAAATCACATGCGTATCATATTACATGAGAGATCAGAAGCACTGTTGATGGGTACATTGCCAGAGTACGATAATGACAACCTCAGACTCGTGCACCACGACTATAGCAGGGGTGCCTGACACTGTCCAGGCAAATCCCTATGATTGTGTATACTGGTGTTGCCTGGGACTTTGGATGGCCACTCCCCATGTGAGAGAAGACCCCCAGGGTCCATTTTACCCAATGAACTTACATTCTTCCTTGGACTTATTTCTCCAGGGAAATTCCTACCATGGACCTATTTTCCCAACACCCACACACCCACCCCACCCACCCTGCCCAACCCACCAGTCCAGCCACCCATCCGACCCACTGTGCATATGGTTGTAGAAGTAAACAACTCTAGGGTAACTAGCTACCATTTTTTCCACCATGTTGACTTGATTTCCACTTACAGCAATCCCTTTAAGACCCAGACTCCCAAGTCCTGGACACCCCAAGTCCCGGACATTTTGGGCTTGGGTCCAAAAATGGCCAAAAAACAAAATGCAAAAAAAAAAAAAAATCCGATGCGTTCATCCCTACTCTAAATTTGCCATACAGTGACGAACAGCTGTGTTTTGGCATGTAGTTCTGGCAACATCCGCTAAAGCACCCCTGCATCCTCCCCACTTCCTGCCTACCTACCATCATGACTGCATGCTTGTCGGCATGGCTGCCCACGTGCTTGCTTTTGTGGTGGACAGTGAATAAACTGCAATACCTCACCACTAGACCACATGGGAATTTACAGTGTTGTGCAGTGTTATGAAATTAGAATTCAGAGTGCAAAGGATTAAGTGCAGAGTGCAACATTGGCGTGTTGCAGCTGGCGTGGCGCAAGTAAGAACAGAATGTGCAGTGTTAAACAATTATAATTCACAGTGCAAAGGATTAAGTGCTGTGCAACACTAGATTATTTTACATGCTTAAAGTGCACCTTCACCACAATCAGAGCCATAGAGGAGGCGGGTTAATCTTCGCAACGGTCACGGACGTGTCGTAAGTACCCTGTACACTGCTAGGTATTTTCCATACTCATTTCTAATCTCTTATTCTCTGGCTCCTTTTCATTTATTTTTTGGTTTCTGTCCCTTATTTGTGTAAATAGAGTCTTAAATAGGTGCTGTGCATGTCTGGTAGGGAGTTATTTAGGTGGCTTTCAAAGTTAGGTTGGGTTGGGGTCTGTAAGTACCTGTCCAGGGGCATTTTTCCCAAGTCCCAGACAAAACCAAGTCCCGGACATGCCTTTGGCTCTATTACGTCAGATCTTGGAGGAATTGCTGCTCTAATCTTGGCCATCAGGGGTGCCACTTTTGCAACTGTAATGTACCTGTAACCATCTAAATTCACTGTAAAAAGTTACATCTGTTTGTACCTGTAACCATCTAAATTCACTGTAAAAAGTTACATCTGTTAGAGGTGTTTAGAGGATTCTATACTCATCACCCTTGATTTCCACAGAGGACAGACAGACAGATAGACAAACAAACATTCTTTTTTATGTACCATTTTTATGGATATAGTTATACTTTTTTTTTCCATTATCATATATGTAGTATATGGAATTGTAGTATTCATTCATTTATCTCAAAGTTCTGTATGACATCTGTATGGAAAATATATACTGTAAATTCATTTAAAAATACATAAACAACTACAAGTATGTCAAGAAGTCTGCATCACACCACAATCACTACCTAACATCATCTCTGATAACTATTAATGGTGATATATATTGATGAAGACTAAACCTAACTCAAATCCAAGCACAATATATATTATAAATAAATATAAATATGGTTCCTTATCTAAAAGAAAATCTACTCTATCTATCTATTGCCAGACGCCTTAATCCCGTACAGGGTGGCCACAAACAAATTGCCTCCATATCACCCTGTCCCCCACCATTCCACTGCCCTCCTTCCAGCTCACACCCCCCTCTCTCATATACCTCTCCACTCCATCTCATCCTTGGCCTCCCCCTCCCTCTGCCCCCTTCCACCTTACTCACATGCACTCTCCTCATTAATCTCTCACTCTCCATCTTCTCTACATGGACAAACCACCTCACTATATTTCTCCTAATGCTTTCTATCACATCCACATCCACACCACAACATGCCTTCGCTTCCTCATTTCTCAGTCTATCTCTCCATGTAACTCCACATGCTGCTCTCAAGTAACTCATTTCCATTGCTCTCACTCTTGACTTGTGCCCTTCTGACAAGGTCCAAGCTTCACTTCTATATGTTAGAGTTGGTATCACAATACTGTCATGTGACGACTTTTTTACTCCCACAGTCGCTTCCCTGTTTCTTATCACTGCTTTCAAAGAACCAGCAATCTTCGTTCCCTGTATCCTTTCAAGCACTTCATTCTCCAAACTTCCATCCTTACACATCACACTACCCAAGTACTTAAATGCACTCACATTCTCCATTTCCTCATCATCCAACCTTACTGTACATTCAATGACTTCATTTCTCTTGAAGACCATAACTTTATTCCTCTCTACATTCACCCTTACATTCCGTTTCTTACCTACTCTTCCAAACTCATTCACCAAGCCTTGCAGTTCGCCTTCATCTTCACTTAACTATAGAGTATCATCTGCAAACAACAGTACAGGGAGTTTCCAAATGCTGCCCTCTCTCATTAGGGCTGCTCGAACATCCACCTCCCTACCTTGTATCTTGTTTATGACCCCATCTGTATACAGATTGAACAACCTTGGGGACATGATACATCCCTGTTTCAATCCAACATTCAAATTAAAAAATTCATTCAGTTCACACACACTGCAGCCTTAGCATCCTCATACATACTCTTCATGGCATTCAGTAACTCATTTACTACATATACAGTCGACCCTCAATTCAACGGACTAATAGGGGGGAACAAGTGTCTGTTGCTTGAAAAAGTCCGCTGCTTGAAAATGAAGGGAAAAATAGCAAAACAAATACGATGGTATCGAAGATGAGGTGCAGCAACGCTATGACGGACTAGTTTACCTCACAATACCCTGTTTTCTATGGACCCATTATATTACGACTTGCTTCATGGTGTACTGTGCACTACAGTACAGTACTGTGTTATAGTAATTTTTTATGTTCAACTACAGTATCATTTATATTTGTACCTGTAAAGAGAAGTACTGTATGTAATTAGAAATTACAAACTTTCAAGCAACGAACAAATGACTGGTGTCTGGAGCGATTCTCTGCCAGCAGATATTGTCCGTTGCTTCCGAAATCCGTTGATTGGGGATCTGTAGAAGTGAGGATCGACTGTATTCTCAATATATTCCACATTACTTGTGTATCCACTCAGTCATATGCTTCTCCAAATCCATGAAGGCCGCATACAACTTCTTTCCCCTCTCTAGAAACTTTTCCATTAAAGACCTAAGAATGAATATCTGATCTACACAGTCTCTTCCCTTCCTAAAACCTCCCTGTTCTTCTCCAACTAATTCTTCCATTAATTCTTTAAAACTGTCAATAAGTATCATGCCATACAACTTTTTTGTTACACTAAAAAGATAAATGCCCCTATGATTACCACACACTTCTTCCCCCTTATTTTTTGTACAGGGGAATAATTATACCTGACTTCCAATCCTTCTTGACTCCACCTTCCTGCCAATCTGCACATCTTCCATTTCCATTCTACTACTGTCTCACCCCCATGCTTCAGCATTTCACCACACACTCCATCAGTTCCTGGGGCTTTCCCCATTTTGACTTTCTTCATTGCTTCCACCACTTCCATCCTACTGATTTCCCTCCCCCCCTTTTCTCACCTCCCTCCTTCTCCCAGCCATTCCCCAGCTACTTATACTTGCATTACTTTCATTTTCTATGCTTAACAGTTCCTTAAAGTGTTCTCTCCATCTGCTCAATTTTTCTCCCATCTCCACTAGCAATACACCATTTTTATCTTTTACTTCCCAACTAACTTCTTTACTCCATCTAATTCTCTTTACCTCTTTTCAGAACATTTTCTAACTTTCCCTCCACTTTACTCCTTCCAAATTCCTCATCCACTCTCTTTTTACTCTCTCTTACTAATCTTTTCACCTTTCTCTTCCTCTCTACGTATAACTCTCTTTCCGTCTCTCAACTTCCTCCATGCCATTTTACACTCTGTTCGAATAATACCATTGCCCTGTTCCATGTAAAGCTATCTAGATAAATCCAGCTACTGTACTGTACTACCCACTCTCATTCATATTTCATATGAAGCCCTTCACTAGTGAAGAACATGGCAAAATACAAATCTACTTTGCTACTTTGCATACATTGCAGAAAATACAATATAGTACTGAGGCTGCAATTTCATAAACATAAAACACTTTTATTTGGCTAGGTATCCAACTTCAGGTATTTACTAGAGAGTCTTTTCTATAAGGCCATGCAATCCTCATGCAAAAGATGACAATAAGTCCATTTACGTCACCACTTGGGCACTAATACCCTCTATCCAAACTTAATACAATTAGCTCTGATCTCATGGCATTATAATAGTAGGGGATGTTTTTATAACATGTCAGTGACTTGCGTAGATTATCAATAATGTCTGTTTTAATGAAATTCAAATCCTCAAGCTGTTCCCTATCCCAGCCTAAGACTGATCTCACATCCTTTCAGTCAGTATTCCACTACTTTATCATATGACCAGCACCTCCATATAAATAAGCATAACTCGGTCTGCTTGAATGTCTCTGCCTTAGTCTCTCCTTTATACATGGTCAAACTAAAGCATTCCTAAACTTTGCAGGGGATTCATCCTGACTTACAGCAACATAAAGGAATGATGAGGTTAGCCTCTGAGGTCATCCCAGGCCAACAGAGGCCATTTTAAAGACTGCAGGATTATTCCCTTGCTATCGTAATGAAAAACAAGGAGTTCTACTAACCTTATCTTTACTCGTATTCAGATCCCCACTCCATACTGCCAATGATAAAAGGACTGAGGGGTATGGGATCATGGGGCAATGGGATGTAGGGAAGGGCAGGTAAAGGAAGTGGAATGTGTGGTTAGAGGATGGGGAAGGAAAAGGTAGCAAATAATATGGGTACCAAGAGCAAGGGAGAAAAATCACTGCACATGAACTCTCTATGTATTCCCTGCATGTTACTGTATAACAATTACTACAAGGGATGCAAGTGACAGAATGGAAATCCTTACTGCTCTTTCCTTGTACTGCAAGTGGCCTCATACCTCCAGACTGTGTCCATTGCTTTATTTTTCCTCTGTTACTGGTTCTATGGAAAATCAAAGTGTCCTTTGGATCTCCCCATTTCATATGAATATGAAAAACTGAATTAGAAAGATATTTAATGCAAGAAATCTGAGAAAAACTATGAGAATGTCAGACATGATAGTGCAGGTATTTTTAAAATTTTATATGTTCAATGAGAATGTTCAGCTTCATCTCAAGTTAGAGTAATGCTGCTGTTCTATTCTAAATGGATATTGCTTGGCATATACTATAATGAACTGTACAACAGTGCTAGATATAAGGTCTCTATGCAGTATATTCTGTTGCTGTAACTTATGAACAAAAATTATACTACTCAGAACAGGCAGAGCCCTGACTATTACATAATTCAGAGGCTTTCTTATACTGCTTTGACCTAATAATGAATTAACAATTACTTGGCTGTTGCAATGACCATGCTACAATACCTGGAGAGCTCTGAGCTCCTGTTCAGCAGCTTTGCCATTGTAGAGGCGGAAGTGATTGCAGGCCTTGAGGTTAATAGCAATGGGTGAGTCTGGGTAGTGCTGGAGGTAGACTGCCAACACCTCCTGACTCACATCATAGTAGTCCAGCTTATAATAGCATAGCGCCACATACACATTCAAGGCCAGGTACTCTCTGTACACACATCAAAACCACATCATTAATGAAAAAAGTACTGTACAATAAAGGTTTGCTAAGTACAGGTAATATGAAGGTATTACTGTATAATGAAACAGACAGAAAAATCTGGAGATTCCTGAATTAGCAAACTAATTTAGCTAGAAGAGTTTGGTAAATTAAGCTGACATAGAAAATATTACATCCCTAATTTATCAGCAGGTATGTTTGGTGAGTCAGGATAAAATTCAGTGATACATGCTTCAGTTTTTATTTTTCTAATTACCTGAATGATTCCTCAGTTTAAAAATTATTCCTTGGATTACAAAGCAACATATTGTAATCAGTCAATCATGTGTCCTGAAATCACTATAATAAAATCCTAAGTGGTTTGTGAGGTTAATGAGAGATAATTTCAAGGGAAAAGAGTAACCTGAGAACTTGGTAATATTCTGGATAATAAGGCTGTTATTATGAAGGTGTAGGGGATCCTACATAAACATGTACTAATGTCAACAGTCTTGCATATCGATAAAACTTAGTAAGTAACGGAGAATTTTCTAATCTCCAGGTTGCAGAAATGACATTTTTCAGGAGGAGCAATTTTTTTTTTTTTTTTTAAATGCAAGGAAGAAGGAACCAAAGGCCACAGGCCTGTATACTGTTCTTTCAAAGAAAAAGCAAAAACAACACAAAAGAGAGCCAAATTCAAGATCCGTTCATTTCGAGATGCCTGGACACACTGCGTTTGAAAGACTGGAGATCATAGGAAGTAGGAAATACAGACAGAGGAAGACAGTTCCAGAGTTGACCAGTTGCATAAATGAAGGACTGGGAGTAATGGTTAACTCTTGCATTAGAGAGTTGGAGAAAAGGGATGAGAGTTTGTTGCTAGACGGGTACTACGTGCCCGTCGTAGACGTGGAGGGATGCAAGCAGACAGTTCAGAGGAACAGTGACCGTTGAAGTAGCGATAGAAGAGAGATAAAGATGCAACAGTGCGGCGAAGAGACAAAGGTTGAAGGGAATCAGTAAGAGGAGGAGAGTTAATGAGACGAAAAGCCTTTGACTCCACCTGCATGTGGGGAGCCTCCCCAAACATGAGAGTTGTACTCCATACACGGGCGAATAAAACCCGTGTACAAGGTCAACAACTGTGCAGGGGTAAAGAAAGTTCGGAATCGGCTTAGCACACCTAATCTCTTGGAAGCAGATTTCACAAGAGATGTAATATGTTCTTTCCAAGACAAATCCCGAGAGAATGAAACCCCAAGCATGTTCAAGGATGATGCAGGACATAACTGTTCATTATTAAACATCAGTGGGTAATCCTGAGGAAGATTTTGTTGGGTTGATAAGTGTAAGAACTGAGTTTTTGATGCATTAAAAATAACAAGATTATTTTTACCCTAATCAGAGATACGAGCCAAGTCAGACATTAGGTGTGCCATAGCCTCATCCCTTTTTTGTTGAAGTAACTGCTGAGATGGACGTTGCGGGAACCGAATGGAAAAGTGAAGGGTGGAATCATCAGCATATGAGTGGATAGGGTTAGATGTACAGCTTAGAAGGTCATTGATGAATAGAAGGAAGAGAGTTGGTGATAGGACAGAGCCCTGAGGAACACCACTGTTGATAGGTCTAGGAGAAGAACGATGGCCGTCTACAACAGCGGCTATTGCACGACCAGAAAGGAAGCTAGAGATGAAGGCACAGATAGAAGGCTAGAAACCGTAGGAGGGCAGTTTGGAAATTAAAGGTTTATGCCAGACTCGATCGAAAGCCTTTGAGATGTCAAGTGCAATGGCAAAGCTTTCACCAAAGTCCCGAAAGGAGGATGACCAGGAGTCTGAAAGGTAGGTGAGAAGATCGCCAGTGGAGCGTCCCTGACGCATGGTGTAATAAATAATTAATTTATAAGTACAGTATTTTGAAATGGATGAAAAGGTGACAGGCATGAGATGTGAAACAGCTGAACAGATAAAAAAGAAATACAATGAGTCTGTACACAGAATATTAAAAAAATGCACATACAAAGAGCGCCAAAGACTTCTCTGAGAGTAAGGGTATGGGTAATGGTGGACGATGCAGACCATATGTGGCACAGACAAATCTAGTGAAGCAGTACATTGGTAAAGGTGAAGGAAAAGGAAGAGGAGTGTTCTAGAATGAAAAAAGTACCAAGTATGTGAGGAAAAAGAAGCCTAGAGCTAATTATGTCACGGGTATCGCCTGTTAGCGGTCCCCAGGAGGGAGCAAAACACTGAAAATGATCATCATAATCATCATCTTGAGACACTATCATTACTGAAAATAATCAAGTCAGCTTCAATAACTCTTGTATCTATCAGCTCAAGGATACTGACAATGTAAGTGTAAATTCAAGGTACTGCACAAAAACTTTAGATTACAATATCAATACACAGGTCATAATGATTAAGGGACTGAAGTTAGTAAAAAATCAAGCACTGTAAGTCCATAATTACATTACTAGGACAATAAGCCTTTTCTTCCATCAGTGAACTTTTTAAATGGCCTATTTATCATCTCAAGACTAGGAGAAGCATAGACTGCATAACCTAATTTAAGGCAAACAGACTTAGTCCTACTATCTGTGCTGTATTTCCTATGTACTGTACACATATTTACACAATACACATGGCAAGATCTCTAACTATTAACTGACATCAAAGACCAAAGCAAAATCAGCCTGGCCACCTGGTGCATACTCTGGCATTAATAAAAGGCTCAGTGATCCCACATTTCAGAAACTTCCAAATTCTTCTCACCTGCAGTATTTTGTTACATTACTTATTTTGGCAACAGATACTGAAATTTGATCATGTCTACAGCCAATATGCTGCTAAAGTAAATTAATGTATATGATCTGTATGACCTCCTGAGCCCTGGACATAAATGTATTCCACATGTTATGCACATTTCATTCATTCGGTTTCGTTGTTGAAGGCTCCAACATGCTTGCATGCGTTGGCCTTGGTCACCTAATGGCGACTCTCCATGCTGCTCAATCTATGGCAGCCTACCTGTTCAGTCTCTTAATCCTGAGGTCACACTTAATGAACTCGTCCCATGTCTTTCTTGGTCTACCCCTCACAACCCCTCCCCCCAGTATTAACACTTCTCACCTTCCTCACCCAATTATCACCCCCTATTCTCTCCACATGCCCAAACCATCTCAGTCTACCTCTCCTTATCACAACAACAATACACTCCAGTCCCATCCTACCTCTCAACTCTTCGATCGTAAACCCAGCCCCCCCAGGCCTTGCATGCAGAGACCCACTGCACATCCACCTAATCATTGTCATTTCTGTACGTTTCAGCCTGTGAATATCCTCATCCTTTACTGCCCAGGTCTCACTACCATACAGCATCACACTCCTAACACATGCTGCATACAAAGACCCCTTAGCATGCTGGGAGAGTCCTCTCAATGTCAGGAGAGGCAACAGCTCCCTGGACTTCTTCCAACCACTTCTCACCCTAGCAACCGAGCTAGCTCCAGCCCCACCTCCAGCACATAACATGTCTCCCAAATAACAAAACTCTTCCACACACTCAAGAGACTCACCAGCAAGTTCAATCCTTCCACACCTAACAATCTCCACCTGCTCTCCCCGACATGCTGCACACGTAAAATCAGCATTATCTCGCAGTCTACCTCTGATACCATTACGTCTCTTGTGTACCCATTTATCACAAACACTGCAAAAGATGGAATTACTTCCCACACCTTTGTGGCAAATTGCACATGGCCACTCTCCCTCTTCTTTGACTGTACCACCACCAACCCTAGATATCATCACTTTTGTTTTATCTGCATTTTCCCTTAAGCCCTTATGCCCCATACCATCTCTCCACTTCTTAAATCTTTCCTTCGCCTCCCTTTCATTCTTTGCAGTCAACACCAAAGCATCAGAATACAACATCTCCCACGGAAGTCCATCTGAGAGGACTTCAAGTACCATGATAAACAACTAGGGGCTCAAAACTGACCCCTGATGCACACCAACATTCACGGAAAACCCATCATTGAAATCTCCATTCACTCTTACCTGGGTGCGAGCACCCACATACATGGCCATAACCACCCTAACCAGCCACTCTTCCAACCCAAGCTTTCTCATTGCCCACTTCACCACCTCTCTAGGGACTCTGTCAAAGGCCCTTTCCAAATCAACAAAAAGAAAATACTGTACAATTCCCTTTTCTTTCCAATATATTTTTCCTGAAGCTGTCGAACAATGAAAATGGCGTCAGTGGTCCCCCTGCCTGGCATAAACCCAAACTGCATCTCATCAATATTCACTCTTTCTCTAATCATACCTTCTAGAACTCTCTCCATTACTTTCATTATCTGATCTGCTTTATACCTCTATAATTTCCTCATTCTAGGGCATCACCCATCTCTTTTCACATATTTACAATTACACTCTTCAGCCAATCATCTGGGACAACACACTCATATATAATCATATTTATCAGGTCAGTGACTAACCTCACCCCAATATCCTCTGAGGCCTTCAATATTTCGGCAGTCAACCCAGACACACCTGCTGCCTTCCCCACCCGCATCCTGCCTATTGCCTCACTCACAGTAGCAGCGTCAATCAAAGACCAAGGGCCAAACACTGGATGTGCTGGCTCCAAACCTTTCCCATCCCAGTCAAACACCTCATTCAACAACTTGCTATAATGCTCTCTCCAAGCATCTTTAATATCCCCACTGTTCACCACTACCCTTCCTTCATCATTCTTCACAGCAACTAAAAAGGGTATGATGTGGGGAGCTTAAACATGGAACCCTCTCCCACCCACCCCTCATACTGTTGCCGTGTAGCTCCCATGACATAAGAATGGAGAAAATCCATTAACATAATTTCTTATCTTTTGATTAATGTCAACAAGAGAAGTCATACTTCAGATCTTGCTCACACCAGGACAGTCAATATGATGATGATCTTTTTAGAAGCGAAGAGTGCTAACGAAGAGAAGGGAGGCCATATAATAATCAGACTTAAATAGTAATTTACAAATGTGGGATATGGTAGTTCCATGAAAGGATAATGCTGTCTATATGACACATAATGGCCAGACCAGAGAGCTACCATTATCAATCTGCTAAGAGTTTCTCAAGAGGTTCTGAATAATATTCTATAATGTATACTACAGTACTTCATTTTGTAAATGTTTGTAATCACTTAATTTCATTACCAGTAGGTAGCAGATATTTCATGTTATTGAATTACATTAGGATATGGATGACACATAGGTATGTCTCAGACCTGCTATCAAGCAATATTCTCTTATATATATCAATGGCTTCTTGATAGTGAGAACGAAGATAGTGTATGGAAGCGAGGCTCAGCTGGTCCTCAATGACATCCTCCAGTTGCTGGTGGTGCATCATCAGCCGCTTCTCATCATTGAACTTGTGTGCAAGGTGGAAAAAAAGTCTGGTCCGAAGAGGTGATTTTGGTGCTTTTTCCGCTGCCTGCAACAGAGCAAGAAATGTCAGACACAATAACTAAAGAGCGAGAAGTCACAGTGTATTTTCTCTCTAATAATATCCATCCATCCGTCCATCATCTAATCCTGTGTTGCCCCACAAGGAACATAGGAGCCCCGGGTCTAGGCAAGTTGGTTCTGACATTTAAGAGAGTGGCCAGCCTCACTCATCCCTGAGTGGCATCACATGAGCAATAAACTCCAAAACCACCTGGCTATAAATACAGTAATTAAATGATTTCTAGTGAATGATACCAGATATTGTTCTGTATTACATTGTAACCCAAACAGAATCACTGAGAAACTAACTCTAAATAACGTCACCCTACATCCCTCTCATTCCCAGCATGAGATACTGATCCAAGCACGCAGCCACCACACACCTTCCCAAGTTGACCCATCTCATATTAGATGGCCTTAACAACTAACAACCCCCATCAAGAATGACATTAGCAGCAATGGACAAAGACAATGCTTTTGACACAGTACCAAGACATATCCAGAGAAGCAAAATCTTCAACACAAATACTGAAGACAATTACAAGATGTAGTTAGTCAAAGTCCTCTCAAGTTGACAGCATCAGGAATTCAACCAAAGCTCCAAAAACAGAATACCATACTATCCAATGGTGTCCTGCAGGGCTCAGTCCTTTCACCCTCATTTTTTAACCCTTCCCCTATTATTTGCTAACACTCCCTCCTTCAGTAACTAACAGTATTGTCCTTTGTTGATAATCTAGCAACTTCTTTACAACATCGAAACTCAACAAGCCAAAGGTCAGTTCCAACAGTTCCTATAGTCACTAAAACACTGGCTTAGAATCTTAAAAACACCCTGAAATCTCACATTTTAATTATTTATTCCCATTGAAGAGACACTCCCAAATTCTTTTACTTAAATTGGATGTGAAGCTTGGACCCTGTTGGAAGGACAGAAGTCAAGAGTGAGAGCAGTGGAAATGAGTTATTTGAGAGGAGCATGTGGAGTCACATGGAGAGACAGACTAACAAATGAGGAAGTGAAGGAGCGTTGTGGTGTGGTTGAGGACGTGATGGGAAGCGTTAGGAGAAACACGTTAAGGTGGTTTGGGCATGTGGAGAGGATGGAGAGTGAAAGATTGACGAGGAGAGTGTATGTGAGTGAGGTGGAGGGGGCGAGAGGGAGGGGGAGGCCGAGGATGAGATGGAGGGATGGAGTGGAGAGGTATATGAGAGAGGGGGGTGTGAGTTGGGAGCGTGGTAGTGAAATGGCAGGGGACAGAGTGACATGGAGGCGATTTGTTTGTGGCCACCCTGTTCGGGATTGAGGCGTCTGGCAATAGATAGATAGGATGTGCCCTATACCTTTTCTAAATATACAAGAAAAATCAGTTAAGGGGCATCTTATAAACTCAATGACTTTAAAACATTCACAGGCACTACCTTCAGCCAGCAGAATTTAATAAAAGAAATCTGTACGAGCAGTTCATGTGAATACCAATAAATTATAAGAGCCCAAGCTGGGCCCCTATCATAATACTCACAACAAAGGAAGAGCTAAACACACACACACACACACACACAAGGAGCAAAGCAAATGACAAATCCAGTCTTTTTCAGAATTATATGGTGCAGTCAAGTCACTTTCAGAGATGAAGGCACAAACAGTATCTTGTGGTTATGGCAGGAAAAAATTACTAAGCGAGAGGTTATGGTTGTGGAGATATCATGTATCTGTAGCAGTGAGTAATTATATCATGCTTACCACAGGCATAGGAATCACCTTCTCACTACCTGCCTATATGACTTTTTAATGTTCTATACTGTATATGTCAGTGAAGGTCAGTATCTATGAAGTACAATACTACGAAAGACAAGTGAGATAATGTAACATTAAGGGAAGAAATTATTATACTACTGTAGTATACTGTATGGTACCTGTTTAAAAAATGATGTTTCCAGTAGCTATAATGCATATCTTATTCATGCTGGCAACACTCAAGTCTCTAAACTATGAACTTTAATGAAATGGAACTTACTGTACTTGATTCTACTGTGCTATTATTGCACTAGTGACAATTTAAAAGGATGCACTTAAACAATATACAGTACTTGTATGTCATTTTCCGTTTTTGTTTTTGTTCTCGTTTTCGTTTTTGAAGGCTCCAACATGCTTGCATGCGTCGGCCTTGGTCACCTAATGGCGGCTCTCCACGCTGCTCGATCCCTGGCAGCCTCCCTGTTCAGTCACTTAACCCTTAAGTCACACTTAATGACCTCGTCCCATGTCTTTCTCGGTCTATCCCTCCCATCCCCTCCCCCAATATTAACACCTCCCACCCTCTGTACCCAATTATCATCCCCCATCCTCTCCACATGTCCAAACCACCTCAGCCTACATCTCCTCATCACAACACCAATACACTCCAGTCCCGTCCTACCTCTCAACTCTTCCATCGTAAACCCAGCCCCCCCAGGCCTTGCACGCAGGGACGCACTGCACATCCACCTATCATTGTCATTTCTGTACGTTTAAACCTGCGAATATTCTCTTCCTTTACTGCCCAGGTCTCACTACCAAACAGCATCACACTCCTAACACAAGCTGCATACAAAGACCCCTTAGCATGCTGGGAGAGTCCTCTCAATGTCAGGAGAGGCAACAGCTCCCTGGACTTCTTCCAACCACTTCTCACCCTAGCAACCAAGCTAACTCCAGCCCCACCTCCGGCACATAACATGTCTCCCAAATAACGAAACTCCTCCACACACTCAAGAGACTCACCAGCAAGTTCAACCCTCTCACGCCTAACAATCTCCACCTGCTCTCCCCGACACGCCGCACACATGAAATCAGCATCATCTCGCAGTCTGCCTCTAATACCACTCCATCTCTTGTGCACCCACTTATCACAAACACACACAAGATGGAATTGCTTCCCACACCCTTGTGGCAAACTGCACATGGCCACTCTCCCTCTTTTCTGATTGTACCACCACCAACCCTAGATATCATCACTTTTGTTTTATCTGCATTCACCCTCAAGCCCTTGTGCCCCATACCATCTCTCCACTTCTTAAATCTTTCCTCCGCCTCCTTTTCATTCTCTGCAATCAACACCAAGTCATCAGCATACAACATCTCCCATGGGAGTCCATCTCTGAAGTCACGTGAGAGGGCTTCAAGCACCATGATAAACAACAAGGGACTCAAAACTGACCCCTGATGCACACCAACATTCACGGCAAACTCATCACTCAAAGCTCCATTCACTCTTACCTGGGTGCGAGCACCCATGTACATGGCCATAACCACCCTAACCAGCCACTCTTCCAACCCTAGCTTTCTCATTGCCCACTTCACCACCTCTCTAGGGACTCTGTCAAAGGCCTTTTCCAAATCAACAAAAACAAAATACAATTCCCTTTTCTTTCCAATATATTTTTCCTGAAGCTGTCGAACAATGGATATGGCATCAGTGGTCCCCCTGCCTGGCATAAACCCAAACTGCATCTCATCGATATTCACTCTTTCTCTAATCATACCTTCTAGAACTCTCTCCATTACTTTCATTATCTGATCTAAGAGCTTTATACCTCTGTAATTTCCCCTTTCCAGGGCATCACCCTTTCCCTTGTACACATTTACAATTACACTCCTCAGCCAATCATCTGGGACAACACACACATATGTAATCCTATTTATCAGGTCAGTGACTAAACTCACCCCAGTATCTCCTGAGGCCTTCAACATTTCGGCAGTCAACCCAGACACACCTGCCGCCTTCCCCACCCGCATCCTGCCTATTGCCTCACTCACAGTAGCAGCGTCAATCAAAGGCCAAGGGCCAAACACTGGATCAGCTCGCTCCAAACCTTCTCTATCCCAATCAAACTCCTCATTCAACAATTGGCTATAATGCTCTCTCCATGCATCTTTAATATCCTCACTGCTCACCACCACCCTTCCATCATCATTCTTCACACACTGCTCACCTACAATGTCCCGATTATCCCTCTTCACCTGATTTGCCACCCTAAAAATCATATTTTTCCTTTCTCCATGATTTAGATTATCAAGTAAAAGTCTCTGTGACTCAGACTTCGCCCTGTATACCTCTCTTCTAGCCCTGCGCTTGGCTGCCAAGTACTCCTCCCTGTTACCACCATTCTTCCATTCCCGGAAAAGCCTTCTTTTCTCCTTAACTGCAGCTTCTACACCCTCATCCCACCACCAAGTTACTTTATGTCTTGGTGGGCCTCTTGTCCAACCGCATATTGTATTGGTAACTCTCAAGAGGTTGTTCTTAAGGGCTCTATACTGTTCATTAACGCCTCTATCTACGGCTTCCTGTTCAGCCACCACTCTCCTCATCTCACTATAAAAGGCATCCCTTACTGATTGGTTTCCCACCTTCCATATTTTCCTCCTAGGTACATATGTCCTCCTTCTCATCACTCGATCCTTAAGCACCATGTCACAAATCAACAGTTTGTGCTGCTGCACACACTCCTCGCTTCCTATAACTTTAACATCCCTCAATAATCTCCTATCAACCCTCCTGACCAGAAAATAATCTATCTGACTACTAATTCCCCCGGACTCATACGTAATCAACTAGCTGATTCTTTTCCTAAAATGTGTGTTGCACACAATCATGTCCATAACCTCCCCAAACTCGAGTATTCTTTCCCCTTCCGCATTCCTCATACCATACGCACATCCTCCATGGACTCCTTCAAAACCTTGAGATGCTTCACCCACATGACCATTTAAATCCCCTCCCAGAACCACTACCTCATCATCATCCATACCACTCACTACACGTATTAAATCATCCCAAAATCTATCCTTCTCTGCGTCATCCAATCCTACCTGTGGAGCATATGCCGATATAACTGAAACCAACCTCTGCCCGACCAAAATTTTCACTACTAATATCCTATCACTTACTCTCATAACATTCATGACATATTCCACTCGTTTCTCTGCAACCAACACACCCACACCCTCATATCCGTCAGTTCCCCCCTGCCAAAACAACTTATAGTAGCAATCCTTCCCAACAATCTTTCTGGCTGATCCACCCCTGTACCGGACTTCCTGCAAACATGCCACATCCACCCACCTCCTACTGAATGCCTCAACAACTTCCCCTGCTCTTCCTCTCAAACTTCCCACATTCCACGAACCCACCCTAAACCCCCTGGGTGATTTGCTGTCCTCAGGCTTGCTTTTGTAAGCTATACTGTACTGTAAACTCATATATGATCTAAACAAATTACAGTATAGGGCTGGACTGTACCATACTAATTACATTATACAAAATGAGCACTTTCCAATTACTTACCTCCTCTGCCTCTGGATACATGCCAAGGTAGAAGTAGCAACATGCTAAACTAATCCAGTTGTCTGGGGCTGGATTTTTGTGATGCACTGTGAGTTTCTCAAACTCACTCAGTGCTCGCTTGTAGTCCCCCAAGTGGAATGCACAATACCCTATCCACTGGTCAGTCTCCTCATTACTGTTGCCACTGTTACGCTCAAACTGAAAACAATCGTATTATAATGACCCACAACTAGGGTTGCATTAAATGAATGTCAGGTGACAAACAAAGAAAATTTCTGGGGCTTGAATTTGAAGAGGGTCTACAGCTTAATATTATAAAAGTATACTGCCCATACTTTAATGCTGAAATAACCTTTATATTTAAAATGATAAACACCAACTACTGTACTGTATATTCCATTACTCTGTATATTTTACCTATTCAGAGCTAATAAAAACATTACCCAGTACAAAGTCATTAAATAATCAAGTACCCTACTGTATCATGAAAAACTAATAATTATCACCATCATCATCATCATCATCCTTCATGAAAAACTAATAATCATCACCATCATCACCATTATCATCATCATCCTTACTCTGTTTCCCACTTCCTTGTCTTATACATGGCAGAAAAACTCCAGGACTAGGAAAAGCATAAACAGTGAGCAAAACAACCATCAGAGCATCCAGTGAAAATGGGCCGTACGTCTATTCATCACAACTCAAACCTTCATAATACCAGGCATTAGAGGAGAAACTGAAAACAGAAATATGATGAGGTTGGACTAAAGTTCCTTGCTGTATTGTTACATATACAGTACTGTAAAAAGCATAGGGCAATCATGCTGCTAAAACTTGGTAACTGTTTGATTACCTAACTTACCTCCAGTAATGTAATGGCACCTGTAAAATCTCTTTTCTTAAGAAATTCTTCTAACTTTGGAAGAGCCTTTCTGCCACCTCCAGTGCTGACTTGACTCACTGCATTTGCTCCCAAAGCTGGCTTTGCTCGAGAAAGAATCTGAAATATTAATTTATAATAAAGAGCAGAACAATATACTCTGTATTGCATTAAAATAACTGAGATATATTACCCATGCAAAGAGTCAATATTTGCAGTTACTCTGTTAGTACACCACTGATTTGCTACAGCATTACATACATTGCTACTGATACATATACTGTGCTGTATACAGGCTGTCCCCATTTTACGAATGGTCAACTTATGATTATTTTACTTTATGATGGTAAAAACCACACTTCAAAATATGAATTTTGATCTTTTCCCGGGCTAGCAATATGCAGTACAATACTCTCTTGTGATATTGGGCAGCAGCAGCGAGCCGAGTCCCGGTCTGCCCAGAGGGTCGCTAGTGTAAACAATTAATGCTTCAATGCTCTACAGGGTTCCGTGATGCCAGCGTTTTTTCTGGATACCCCCCAGAATCTATGTTGTGTTTTTGATTGGAGATATGAATGGTAAGGAATGTGAAGGTGGATGGAGTAGTTGGTGAGTGGGGTGTGCCTGCTGAGACAGATGAGAATGGCAGTGCTTTAGTGTACATTTGTGCTGGGAGGGGGTTGGTGATAGCCAATACCCTCTTCAGGCACAAAATGATCCACAGGCATAAGTGACGAGTGATGAGAAAGGTGGGTGGTGAACTGAATGAATGAAAGGCAATGATTGATTACGTGTGTGTGGATGAAAGGATGCGAAAGTGTGTAATGGATGCAAGAGTATATAGAGGTTGGGGGAATGGACTTTCTGACCACCACTTGGTGGTGGTGAGAATTAAGGTCCAAGTGAAATGGAGAAATAGAAGAAGGAAAAGGACACGAGGAAGCAGTATATGCAAGGAAGGTAGAAAGGTTACAAGAGGATGAGAAAAAGGCAGAATATAAGAGAGAAGTGGAGGAGTGATTGGGTAAATGTGGATTGGAGCAGATGGGGGACGTGGAAGGTGTGCGCAAGATATTCACAGAAGAAATCTGTGCAGCATGTGAGATGGTGTGTGGGGTGAAAAGAAGACGAAAGGGGGTTCAGGGAACAGCATGGTGGACGGAAGAGGTGAGAGAGGCTGTGGCACAAAAGAAGAAAGCATATAATGAGTGGATGAGGAACAGGGGCGTCGAAGAAGCTCAGAGACGGACTAGAGAGTTATATGAAGAGAGGAGGATAGAGGTGAAAAGATTAGTAAGAGAGAGTAAGAAGAGAGTGGATGAGGAATTTGGAAGGAATTTGAGTGCAAAGTGGGGGGAATGTAAGTAAATGTTCTGGAAAGAGGTAAAGAGAGCTAGACAGGGTGCCAACGAAGTCAGTGGGGGTGTGAAAGATAAAAATTGTAGATTACTAGTGGAGAACGGAGAAAAAGTGAACAGATGGAGAGAACACTTCAATGAACTGTTGAACATAGAGAATGAAAGTAATGCAAGTATAAGTGGCTAGGGAATGGCGGGGAGAAGGAGGGTTGTGGGAAGAGAGGAAGAAATCAGTAGGATGGAATTGGTGGAAGCAATGAAGAAAGTTAAAATGGGGAAAGCCCCAGGGATTGATGGAGTGTGTGGTGAAATGCTGAAGCAGGGAGGACAGACAGTAATAGAATGGATGTGGAAGGTGTGCAGACTGGCCTGGGAGGAAGGTAGAGTCCCAGAGGATTGGAAGTCAGATATAATTATTCCTCTGTACAAAGGAAAAGGGGAAAAAGAAGTGTGTGGTAATCATAGGGGCATTTGCCTTCTTAGTGTAATAGGAAAAGTATATGGTAGGATACTTACTGACAGAGTTAGGGAAATAACAGAGGAATTAATTGGAGAAGAACAGGGAGGTTTTAGGAAGGGAAGAGGTTGTGTAGACCAGATATTCATGAAAAGTTTCTAGAGAAGGGAAAGAAGTTGTATGCAGCCTTCATGGATCTGGAGAAAGCATATGACAGGGAGGATGTGGACATGATATTCTCAATACTTGTGGAAAGTACTGAGAATATATGGAGTGGATGGAAAGTTGTTGAAGGCAGTAAAGAGTATGTATGAGGGTGCTAAGGCTGCAGTGCGTGTGGATGGCAAACTGAGTGAATCTTTCCATTTGAAGGTTGGACTGAAACAAAGATGTTTCATGTCGCCATGGTTGTTCAATCTGTACATGGATGGGGTTATAAAAGAGATACAAGGTCGGGCAGTGGATGTTGGAGCGGCCCTAGTGAGAGAGGGCAGTGTTTGGAAACTCCCTGTACTGTTGTTTGTAGATGATACTGTGTTGTTGAGTGAAGATGAAGGGGAGCTGTAAGGCTTGGTAAATGAGTTTGGGAGAGTATGTAAGAAACGGAATTTAAAGGTGAATGTAGGGAAGAGTAAAGTGATGGTCTTTGAGAGAAGTGAAGCCAGTGAATGTACAGTGAGATTGGATGGGGAGGATATGGAGAATGTGAGTGCATTTAAGTACTTGGGTAGTGTGATGAGTAAGGATGGAAGTCGGGAGGGTGAAGTGCTTGAAAGGGTGCAGCAGGGAAGGAAGGTTGCTGGTTCGTTGAAAGCAGTGATAAGAAACAGGGAAGTGAGCATGGAAGTGAGAAAGTTGTTACATGCCAGTACTGTGATACCAACTCTAACATATGGAAGTGAAGCTTGGACCCTGTTGGAAGGACAGAAATCAAGAGTGAGAGCAGTGGAAATGAGTTATTTGAGAGGAGCATGTGGAGTCACATGGAGAGACAGACTAACAAATGAGGAAGTGAAGGAGCGTTGTGGTGTGGATGGGGACATGATAGGAAGCTTTAGGATAAACACGTTAAGGTGGTTTGGGCATGTGGAGAGGATGGAGAGTGAAAGACTGATGAGGAGAGTGTATGTGAGTGAGGTTGAGGGGGGGGAGAGGGAGGGGGAGGCCGAGGATGAGACTGAAGGATGGAGTGGAGAGGTACATGAGAGAGGGGGATGTGAGTTGGGAGCAGGGTAGTGAAATGGCAGGGGACAGAGCAACATGGAGGCGATTTGTTTGTGGCCACCTCATTCAGGATTGAGGCATCTGGCAATAGATAGACAGATAGATGTCTCCTCTTTTTCTTCTCTCCTGTAGTGTTGGCAGATTCAATTTTTCTAATCTTTCTTCATAACTTTGATCCCTTTAGCGTGGTACCCATCTATGAACTTTTTCAGTCTTATCTCTGTGTTTCTTGAGATGAGGATTCCAGACTACTGATGCATACTCCAGGGTTAGTCTGATGAAGGATGTTATTATCTTCCTCAGCATGTCTTCATTAATGTATGTGAAAGCTATTCTCATACTTGCAAGCAGTGTATACATGTTCCGTACCTTTTCATTTATGTGGCCTGCCGGAGTTAGTCTGTTATTGATAATCACACCTAAGTCCTTCTCTCTTTCTGATGTGTATAGGGTTTTACGTCCTAATTTATAATCCCAATCTGGTCTTTTCCCACTTTTACCAAACTTGATTACATGACACTTGTCCACATTGAATTCCATTTGCCATATATTACTCCATTCATGAAGTTGATTTAATTCTTCTTATAGCTCTTTACAAGAGTCTATGTTAGTAATTCTCCTTTGTATTTTTGCATCATCAGCAAACATAATTAGATACCTTTCATTTCCAGTATTATTATCTATGTCATATATGTACACTAAAAACATAATTTGTGCCAGCACTGAGTCCTGTGGATCTCCACTAGTCACTTCCCTCCATGATGAGTAATTTCCCCTTAGTACTGTTCTCACTTCTCTTTTTCTGAGAAAATCTTCCATCCAACAGTACAGTTTGCCTCAGATTCCTCCTTGATGGTACAGTTTCCATAAAAGTCTTTGGTGCAGTACTCTGTCAAATGCTTTCTTGAAATCTAGATAGATACTGTCCACCCATCCTTCTCTTTTCTGTAATGTTTCTGCAACTATGTCATAGTAGCTTAATAAATTAATAACACATCATTTTCCCTTTCTGAAACCAAATTGCCTTTCTGTTATCATATTGTGTTCTTCTAGATGGTTTACACAAACTTTTCTTAATAGCTTTTCCAGTATCTTACTTACAACACTGGTTAGTGATACTGCAGCATGTGAGGTGTGTGTGGGGTGAAGAGAAGACAAAATGGGGTAAGGGAACAGCATGGTGGAATGAAGAGATGAGAGAGGATGTGGCACAAAAGAAGAAAGCATATAGTGAGTGGATGAGAAACAGGGGCGTCAAGGAAGTTGAGAGATGGAAGAGAGTTTTATATGTAAAGAGGAAGAGAGAGGTGAGAAGATTAGTAAGAGAGTAAGAAGGAGGTGGATGAGGAATTTGGAAGGAATTTGAGTGTAAAGTAGAGGGAATGTAAGAAAATGTTCTGGAAAGAGGTCAAGAGAGTTATACAGGGTGGCACAGAAGTTGGTTGAGGAGTGAAAGATCAAAATGGTAGATTACTAGTGGAGAAGGAAGAAAAAGTGAGCAGAAGGAGAGAACACTTTAAGGAATTGCTGAACATAGATTATGAAAGTAGTTCGAGTATAAGTGGCTGGGGAATAGCTAGGAGACGGAGGGATGTGAGAAGAGAGGAAGAAATCAGTAGGACGGATGTTGTGAAAGCAATGAAGAAAGTCAAAATGGGGAAAGCCCCAGGAACTGATGGAGTGTGTGGTGAAATGCTGAAGCATGGGGGAGAGATAGCAGTAGAATGGATATGGAAGATGTGAAGATTGGCCTGGAAGGAAGGTAGAGACCTGGAGGATTGGAAGTCAGGTATTATTATTTCCTTGTACAAAGGAGAAGAGGGAAAAGAAGTGTGTGATTATCATAGAGGCATTTGTCTTCTCGGTGTAACAGGAAAAGTATATGGTAGCATACTTATTGAAAGAGTTAGGGAAACAACAGAGGAATTACAGTAGTTGGAGAAGAACAGAGAGGTTTTAGGAAGGGAAGAGGTTGTGTAGATCAGATATTCATTCTTAGATCTTTAGTAAAAAGTTTCTACAGAAGGGAAAGAAGTTGTATGTGGCCTTCATGGATCTGGAGAAAGCATATGACAGGGTGGATAGAAAAGGATTGTGGGAAGTATTAAGAATATAAGGAGTAGATGGGAAGTTGTTGAATGCTGTGAAGAATATGTATGAGGGTGCTAAAACTGCTGTGCGTGTGGATAATGAACTAAGTGAATTTTTCTACTTGAAGGTTAGATCGAAACAGGGATGTGTCATGTCACCATGGTTGTTCAATCTGTATATGGATGGGGTTATAAAAGAGATACAAGGTAGAGTAGTAGATGTTGGAGCAGCCCTAATGAGAGAGGGCAGTGTTTGGAAACTCCCTGTATTGTTGTTTGCAGATGATACTGTGTTGTTAAGTGATGATGAAGGGGAGCTGCAAGGCTTGGTGGATGAGTTTGGGAGAGTGTGCAAGAAACGGAATATAAAGGTGAATGTTGGGAAAAGTAAAGTTACGGTCTTCAAGAGAATGTACGGTGAGGTTGGACGAGGAGGAAATGGAAAATGTTAGTGCGTTTAAGTACTTGGGTAGTGTGATGAGTAAGGATGGATGTTTAGAGGGTGGAGTGCTTGAAATGGTACAACAAGAAAGGAAGGTTGCTGGTTCCTTGAAAGCAGTGATAAGAAACAGGGAAGTTTTGTTTTGTTTTGTTTCATTTTTGCATGCGTCGGCCTTTTTGGATTGGAGCGTGTAGCATTTTATGACCGGATGCCCTTCCTGATGTCTACCAATGACCCTTGGGTGGATTCGATCCTCCGACCCTACGGCCAGAGTGGAGCGCTCTAACCCACTGAGCCACGGCATGGAAAAGAAAAAGTTACTACATGACAGTACTGTGATACCAACTAACTTATGGAAGTGAAGCTTGGACCTTGTTGGAGGGACAGAAGTCAAGAGTGAGAGCTGTGTAAATGAGTTATCTGAGAGGAGCATGTGGAGTCACATGGAGAGACAGACTGACAAATGAGGAAGTGAAGGATAATTGTGGTGTGGATGTGGATGTGATAGCAAGCATTAGGAGGAACACACTGAGGTGGTTTGGCCATATGGAGAGGATGGAGAATGAGAGACAAATGAGAAGAGTGTATGTGAGTGAGGTGGAGGGGAAGAGAGGGAGGGGGAGGCCAAGGATAAGATGGAGGGATGGAGTGGAGAGGTATATGAGAGAGGGGGTTGTGAACTGGGAGCAAGGCAGTGAAATGGTGGGAGACAGGGCAATATGGAGCCGATTTGTTTGTGGCCACCCCTTATGGGATTAAGGAGTCTGGCAACAGATAAACAGACAGAGAAGAGCCTGTAAAGTCACATGGAGAGAGAGACTGACAAATGGGGATATGAAGGAGTGTTGTGATGTGGATGTGATAGGAAGCATTAGGAGAAACACACTGAGGTGGTTTGGTCATGTGGAGAGGATGGAGAGTGAGAGACTGATGAGGAGAGTGTATGTGAGTGAGGTGGAGGGGGGAGAGGAAGGGGGAGGCCAAAGATGAGATGGAGGAATGGAATGGGGAAGTATATGAGAGAGGGGGGTGTGAGCTGGGAGCAGGGAAGCAAAATGGCGTGGGATGGGGCAACATGGAGGCGATTTGTTTGTGGCCACCCCATATGGGATTAAGGTGTCTGGCAATAGATAGATATATACAGTATATGCATAATTTTAACACATGCCTGTATTGTATCTGTGGCTATTAATCTAGATCCCTGATACACTGGCCTACATAATATGTGCCATATTATGCAGCAACAATTAAAATATTCTACAATGACATACATACATACACTTTGATATGCAGCGCTGCCTTAGTGAGGTATTTTAAAACTCAGAGATATATAGTGCAGCTGTTAATCCACTATACTGTACTGTAGGTCATCATAACTGTGCAAAGTGGGACACCTCTACATTTTAGAAATAGGTTATCCAGTGTTTCACCATTCTGGTATCTTCAGAAATAATGCATGGTAATGAGTAGTTATCTCGTGTAAAAAGTCAGTAAATTATATTTTGGGCAAAGTTCAAATAGTGGGGAGATAAAAAAAACTGTAAAACTATTACAGAAAATCTCTTAACAACCTAAACTGACAGAAAAGTTATATTTTTTTATCTGAAGTTTCATGAATAGTATCAGAAGTCTGATACACTAGTGTGGCTCAAGATTGGTGGCATAGCTAATGGGGGGTCAGGGGGGGAAAGTTTGGAAACTTTCAGGCCCCCAATGGAGCGGGGACCCCATATGGACCCATCAGTTTTTAAATAACACAAAAATATATCGTAAATTATGTAAAAACATATATTTTCACAAAAAATAAATGGAAACACAGTATCTGGCCAGGTATACGTACAGTTATAGATTTTTTTTTTAAATTCACTAATTTTCTTACTTTTCTGAGGATTTTACTATGAATCTTCCATATATACTTGACTGAATGATGATTGTAGACATTTATATTATAAATATATTTATGCAAGGGAAAATTTAGCCTAATGGATGCTAGTGAAATGCTGGGGAAGTTTCTGCTAGGCCCTTCAAGGCTACCAAGGTTTTTGGAGACTTGAAGAAATTTGTTTTATTTACTCATAACAGCTTGTTCATTTAATTCAATGAGATAAATTCTCATGCTTTCATTTTTTACTTTTTGTTAATGTGTTGTTTACAATGTTTTAATTACTGTTTAGTTATCTGAATAATGGATATAAAGGCAATACTAATAATAAATGAGGGTTCAGTAAATTCTGCATCAAACCTTACCAGATTTTGGAGGGCCACTCAAGGAGCAAAGCCCCAGCCCCTCCAAATGTCTAGTTGTGCCCCTGCTTATGATCATCAGTACATTTTGCATATGCTATTAGAGATTAAGGTTTGGTAATAGTGTGGTAGGACTGAAACTAAGGTGGGTAAAAAGAAAAAAGTAAAAGTTTCCAAAGGTTTTCCTTGAATGTTTCATATATCAGTGCACAAACACGTAGTAATTACTATACATACACGACTAAGATACCTTACCATGATGAAGGATAAGCACCCAAATGCCTTAAATACGTTCTACTGCTCCGCTTTTAGACATAAATCGTACAGACTCGACCTCATTCTCATTTTACGTGCAGTGAATGTGCGCTCATTTTGGAATTCGAGCTTGTGTTTGTTTACGTTGGTTGTCATGGTGATTTTCATTCCAGTATAAACTAATCAACTAAAATGACATCAATAATTTATGTAAGGGATCAGTCTTCTTTAAATCATAACACGTGTATTACTGTGTCCAAAATAAGGTAATTTCTTGTAAGCAGACGAGCTATATTTGAGAAATGAAAAGTTATCACAATTAAAGTTTGTTTACATTCCTGAGAGCAACTACCGCGTCGTCTGAGTTAGACAGCGGCTGGCAACTGGAGTTGTTCGAAGTATCAGTCTGGTAGGGAGGAAAGTAAGGTGTAAATTTTGTGTCGTATGAAAAGAGATTTAGGTAAAATTTGCACAAAGTCCAGTAGACCATTAGAACATCCACAAATATATCTCATAGCTTAGAGTTGTTAAAGAGCATGTTTTTAAGGTCATCTACGGTAAAGATGAGGGATAGGCTGCCACACCGTATTGTTATATACTTTAGTAGTTGATTGATGATCCTGTTCTTGGTTGTAAGTTACAAATGTAAAAAAAATTACAGTCCGGGAAAGTTTTCTTCCTTTTCATAATGTCTATCTATCGCCAGACGCCTCAATCCCGTAAGGGGTGGCTACAAACAAATCGCCTCCATGTCACTCTGTCCCCTGCCATTTCACTGCCCTGCTCCCAGCTCACACCTCTTTCGTTCATATACCTCTCCACTCCATCCATCCATCTCATCCTTGGCCTCCCCCTCCCTCTTCCCCTGTCCAACTCACTCACGTACACTCTCCTTGTCAGTTTCTCACTCTCCATCCTCTCCACATGGCCAAACCACCTTAACCTTTTTCCTTCGAATGTTCCTTATATGGAACATATGATTTCGAAGCTCCAGGAATTGTTTCCTTCATAATTATGACCTTATTTTCTACCTGTATATATAGTTGAAGAGCCACTCAATTTATATTAAAAAGAATACTGAACTTCTTTAAGTTATATAATTTATAACAAAGATGCAAAGTTTGAGAAAAAATTAAGTTTCAACATACCCACTTGCACAAGTGAAACAAATACTTGTACTGCACTGCACGTATGGTTGCTTCACATTACAGTATTTGTTTCCAAAGCAGTTAATGTATGCTGTTGTAACAAAATACAATCTTCATTCTTTCACATATGTACCATATGACTGCAAAAACAAATAATGTTCCATTTATAAAACACCGGAGGGTTACTACATATATTCACCTCGTGGTTCAGGGACATGGTTCTTGTTTTTCCCTCATTTTATTCGATATAACTAACTAAGAGTTTTGTTGACCAGAGGTATTGAGTAGAGCAACAAATCATTGCTACTTCATTAGCTGTTTGGCTTTCACTGAGGATTGATTTCTACTGATAAACGTAAGTTTTCCTTTGATTTTTTTTTTATTTTTATGTGAATGAAGGAGAGTGCTATTATAACAAACGTACTTTTCCATGTGTGGGTATAATTGCATCTTGTTATCACACACAGTATTGTGAATATTTACATTTTCTAATCTTGATATACAGGTGATGGACGCTGAATCCTTCTATGGAGCAAGAAAAACTACTAGAGCGACAACAATCAGAGAAGCTTATGAAGCAGTACAGAATGCTCAACATGCTGTCAATGTTGTTGTATTGCCTCCTGCTGCAGGAGACACTGGAAATCAAGAGAGTGATACTGAAGATGCTAATGATGACCCAGAGGAGAGCTATGAACCAGCAGGAGAGCTCGAAGTAGAGGAAGAGATTCAGAGTGATGAAAATTGTGATACTGTATAGAACAGCCTCCAAAGAAGAAATGCAACAAAACTCTGAGATGGAGGAAAAGGAAACGTATAAATTTTGATAATTCTCTTCCTTCTGGTGACAAAGATATTACTGAAAAGGCTATGGAACTAGAAGGAAAATCAGTGTATGAGATTTGGGAGAAAATATTTTCTCCAGATATAGTGAAACACATCGTTCTCCAGACCAACATGTATGCCAGCCGTGACAACAACAACCCAAACTTTCATGCCTCAGAAAAAGACATTCGCAACTTTTGGGGCATTCTTTTGCTTTCAGGATACCACACCCTACCAGAGGAACACAATTATTGGTCAACCCAACCTGACTTGGGTACCTATCGTATACAATACCACGAGTAAAAACAGATTCCTTGAAATCAAAAGATACATACACTTTGCTGACAACCAGAATCTCACCGAAGGAAATAAAATGAGCAAAATTTCTCCACTGTATGACATGCTAAATGACAGTCCATTAGTTTTGGCATATTCCATGAAATGCTGAGTATTGATGAGTCCATGGTACCCTACTTTGGACGCCATAGTGCTAAAATGTTTATAAGAGGAAAGCCAATTCGCTTTGGGTACAAGATTTGGTGCATGTGTAGTAATGATGGCTATCCATATCACATGAAGATTTATCAAGGAAAGGAGCCAAATCCTCTGAAACAACCACCTGGGACACACGTAATCATGAACATGGTTGATATAATCACTTCCAATTCAGATGCTGTGTGCCACCAGCTTTATTTTGACAACTTTTTTACCAGTTATGATCTGATGGTCAAGCTGGCTGAAAAGAGGATGCGAGCAACTGGGACAGTCAGAGAAAACAGGACAGCTGCTGCAACAAAAACATTTCCAGTACCAAGGATCTGCAAAAGAAGGAAAGAGGTACATTTGACTACTGCTGTGATGGAAAGGTGTACATTGTAAAGTGGAATGACAATTCAGTTTTTGCTGTTGCCAGCAACTGGGAGACACACAACCCACTTCATAAGGTAAAACGATGTGTGAAAGGAGGTGAAAAGGAGGTCACACAACCACATCTTGTCAACTCCTACAACAAAGGAATGGGTGGAGTTGACCTGGATCGACTGTCAGAATCGAATTGCCCCATGATTCGTGGGAAAAAGTGGTATTGGCAACTTTTTCCTCAACCTGATCAATGTTGCCATGATTGCAGCATGGAGGATTCACTTCAGAGTAGATCCAGACAAACTATCTCACTTGGAATTCCGGCGACATGTGACGCTGTGTTTACTCAAAGCTGATGTAGTACAACATCCAAGGACACTTGGTGGCGCTGCATCAATCCCTGGAGATGTTCGATACGATGGGATGAATCATATCTTGGGCTCAACTACACAAGGTCGATGCAAATTTTGCCAGAAAAACACCAAAAACATGTGCAAAAATTGCAATGTTCGTCTACATGCTGAAAGGGGCAAGCAATGTTTTGAAATGTACCATTGCAGATAGAGCAAATGACAGGAAATACGACAAACTCTCATCTTCACTTTATATTTATTGCACGGTTGCACTTGAATATGAATGGAAATAAAATTTTGTGATTTGTTAATTTGGCTTGGGAACCCTCCAGTGTTCCTTAAATGGAACATTATGTCTATCTATCTATCTATTGCCTGACACCATAATCCCGTAAGGGGTGGCCATTTGACTTTGAGTTATTTGTTTTACGGGGAGGAGCACTAACCCTCCACCAACCCACTTGTTGATACGTAGGGAGCACGTATGGTTTGGTTATATGGTTACCACCCAGCATTGTAAATGGTTTCTTGGCTTACAGGAAACCATTTGGCTTGTCACTCAATGTAAAGCCACCTGTAAAGGAAAGAAAAGCAATAAGAAGTGACAAGAAAGATGGGAGAAACAGGAAGAGAGGAGGGCAGGCACAGAAAAATAATAATAAAGGGTAAAGAAGAAGTAGGCAGCACTACATCAAGTGAGTGGATGATGGTCGCCACCACCTACCACTAACATTATGTAATTACAGTAATATGTATGAAATAAAAGTGGTCTCATATGTCAGCTATGGGTTCCTTATGATAACAGATTTCATATATGTAAAGAGAACTAAAATATAAGAAGGTTATTTATATGTGGTAGGATAAAGGGTAATGTGTTTCTCCTAACGCTTCCTATCACATCCACATCCACACCACAACGCTTCTTCACTTCCTCATTTGTCAGACTGTCTCTCCATGTGACTCCACATGCTCCTTTCAAATAACTCATTTCCACTGCTCTCATTCTTGACTTCTGTCCCTCCAACAGGGTCCAAGCTTCACTTCCATATGTTAGAGTTGGTATCACAATGCTGTCATGTAGCAGCTTTTTCACTTCTATGCTCACTTCCCTGTTTTTTATCACTGCTTTCAGGGAACCAGCAACCTTTCTTCCCTGCTGCACCCTTTCAAGCACTTGACCCTCCAAACTTCCATCCTTACTCATCACACTACCCAAGTACTTAAAATGCACTCACATTCTCCATATCCTCCCCATCCAATCTCACTGTACATTCACTAACTTTGCCTTTCTCGAAGACCATCACTTTACTCTTCCCTACATTCACCTTTAGATTCCGTTTCTTACACACACTCCCAGACTCATCTACCAAGCACTGCAACTCCCGTATGTCTTCACTTAACAGCACAGTATCATCTGCAAACAACAGTACACAATGTGTTCTTTAATAAAAAACATGCAGTAACCAGATTATCATTTATGAGTTGAGTATTTTATGGAAGTGTAGTTTAAGCTATATTAATTACAGAATATCATCAGTTTTGCACATACAAAAAGTGGATAATATGAAACAAACTAACTATGGAGCAAAATTCCTCGGTTCTAACCTTATCGTAGTATCCTGTAGCCTTCACTTTTTTTTTCTTTTTAATAACAACAGAGGAAGAAAAAACAAATGAATAAAAAAGATAGTCCACACCCCAGAGCACTGGTGTCCTCCATTCATAACAAATCTGTGACAGTTGGACTTGAACAGCTGTAGGTCGAAGTTTGGGGG
>JAGKTI010000607.1:13618-35113 GCA_018397915.1 Birgus latro | reverse complement strand
CCCACACCCCCATATCCGTCAGTTCCCCCCTGCCAAAACAACTTATAGTAGCAATCCTTCCCAGCAATCTTTCTGGCTGATCCACCCCTGTACCGGACTTCCTGCAGACATGCTACATCCACCCACCTCCTACTAAATGCCTCAACAACTTCCCCTGCTCTTCCTCTCAAACTTCCCACATTCCACGAACCCACCCTAAACCCCCTGGGTGATTTGCTGTCGTCAGGCTTGCTTTGGTGCTTGTTTTTGTTCATAGTCATAGTCGGTAAGATAAAGGGGGGTAAACATTCCAAAGGCCCGACCCATTGCACAGACCCAGGTCCAGGCAATGGATCTGGGACCCCTAGCCCACCAGCTTACTAGTGGCTGTGGTAGTGGCCTCGGGGCACCCTGCCAGGACACCTGCAGGGACACCCTCCAAGCGCGGCTTGGCACTGCAACTGCCCCGCCATTATACACCCACTGATAGGGCAGCCTCCTGGGGCGCTACTCCCAGGTTCGGGCCCCTCTCTAATGAGCGGAAGCGGCAGCCTGGGAACCGCAATAAAGGTTTAGGCATGTGTTGGAGGTCATGTATATATTCATAATAATGACAAGTAGTAATAACTTGATTTGAACTGGAATACACAGTATAAATGGTAATCCTTTAATATTATTGAAGGATAATGTTTCAGGTGAGAAAAAAATATGTTGAATATTTAGATTTTTGAAGTACAGTACATTGTGAATCCTTATTTTTATGTCTGGCAACATCCACAGTGTCCTAAATGAATTACATTCTGGTGAAACTAATCCATGTCATGAACTCTTCAGTATCTGTACAAGGGAACTGTCCTAGACTTTTTCCATAATAATAATGTACTAACCTTCTGTAAGTCTAATGTATAATATACTTTAAGAGTCAAGGCTCATTGTGTATCAGACATTTTTAGGTGACTGCCATGATGGACTTTAGGGCATAACAGAAGCTTTTCATCTGAGTCCAGTATATTTCATATGATACTGATTTGCTGTATTTAGCAAATACAGTATTGTTGCGTCCCACTCCCCACACTCCCACAGGCTCCAACAGCAGTAGTTCAGTATAAGAAGGACGTTGCCCAGCAAGTCATTCTTCCTATGGTCAGCCTTTAGGTGTACAGTACACAAGATCAGCTGAGGCAAAAATAAACACTGGCTTCTTAAAGTTCACTGTCTTTATTTTCCAAATAATTACACTTAATGCTTTCTAACCACTTCACTTTTCCCACCATCACTGGAGCTATAAAAACTTTACTAACTGCAGTTGCACTTAATGCTTGACAACACTTCACACTTAATGCTTGATAGCACTTCACTGTTACTACACATCACTGTTTTCACAATTACCGAAATTACAAAAACTTCAATGACACTTCAACGCTTTGACAGGTTCCGAAAATATACAAACTTCACTGACACTGCACCAGCTAAACTTCACTCAAACTGACTGAGGCCCAACTAAACCTAAAACTGCTAGTGTCTCATCCCCTTCCTTATATAAGCTTGCTTTATTCAGGAAACTTCTAGCACGAACTCGACGGTGCGACAGTTAACAGTTGCCAACTAAGAGACAACCAAAATATGCTAGTCTTCGTACATTGCTTAACACTCTAGATCATTTACCAATCTTAAGTTAAATTACATAGTTTAATGAACAATCACATAAATAAAACATTATAGAGAAAAAGAGCATAAAAATTAATGCATAACTTACGAAATAACTACGCTCACTAACAGCAGGCAAACTGGCAACTCTGACTCGTACCGATACCAGCCCATGGTAAACGTCTAGAATCAGTGAGATGCTTCTCGACTTCCTGACTGGCAAATCCCCTTTCGTAACAGTATTAAGATTCTTCACCGCTCTCATTTGCTTACATTTCTCTGGAAAAGGTTACCAACAACATTTAAGACTTAAGCCTTGTGTGGTGACTTGTATGTTTTGCTCATGGCCAACACCACATGGTTTTACTCATTCACTGAGAGACTCCTTGATGTAAGGGTTAAGAAAATATTGCACCTTACTTTGTGGTAGGTGGTGGTGATCATCATCCACTCACTTGATTTAGTGCTACCTACCAGTACTTCTTCCTTCACCTTTATCAATCTTTTTCAGTGTCAACCCTCCTCTCTTCCTATTTCTCCCTTTTTCCTGTCACATTTTATTACTCTTCTTTCCTTTTCAGGTGGCTTTACATTGAGTGACAAGCCTAGTGGTTTCCTGTAAACCTGGAAATCATTTACAGCACTGGGTGGTAACCCAACCCACAAATGTTCCCTACATGTCAACAAGTGGGTTGGTGGAAGATTAGTGTCCCTCTCCATAAAACAACTAACTCGATGACAAACGGCCACCCCTTATGGGATTATGGCATCTGGCTATAAATAAATAGATAGAGTTATTTCTAACCTTGTGGAATGCTTATATGAATTACTTTGGCTATTACCAATGATTTTACTTGCCATTGGAAACCTCCTGACGAATTAGGGTTAATTTATGAGCTTAGATCAGGTGATAAAGCTTGGAGAGAAGAAATAGGAAACTTAAAATATTTGCCATTATATACATTCATTACTGACTATACAAGTAATTAGTCATATTTGTTTGTATTAATATTGTAGATAAGCATGAAACTACATATACAGTAGTTACATACAATATACGCCATGACATTGACGAACATGGACAGGGCAGGGAAGACGCAGATATTGTACATTGTCGGTATGAAGAAAGTGGCCTTGATCGGAGACTGGATGATGGCAGTGTTGTATTGTATTGCATTGTATCATATTGTTTATAAAGGCCCCAACATGCTTGCATGTGTTGACCCTGGTCACCTAATGGTGGCTCTCCACACTGCTGTATCTCTGGCAGCCTCCCTATTCAGTCTGTGACCTCGTTCCAGGTCTTTTTCGGTCTGCCTCTCCAAGCCTACCCCCAGCGTTCACACTTTTCTCCTTCTGCACCTGGTTGTCAGCCTCCATCCTCTCAACATGTCCAGGAGATTAGGTGTGCTAAACCGACTCTGTACCTTCTTTACCCCTGCACAATTGTTGACCTTATACACGGGTTTTATTCACCCCTGTGTAGAGTACAACTCTCGTGTGTGGAGGCTTCCGACATACAGCTCTTCTCAATAGGGTGGAGTCAAAGGCTTTTCGTCTCATTAACTCTCCTCCTCTTACTGGCTCCCTTCAACCTCTATCTCTTCGCAGCACTGCTGCATTTTTATCTCTTTTCTGTTGCTAAATCAACGGTCACTGCTTCTCTGAACTGTCTGCTTTGCATCCCTCCACCTCTATGACGGGCACGTAGCACCCAACTTGCAACAAACTCTCATCCCTTTTCTGTCCAAGTCTCTAATGCAAGAGTTAACTGTTACTCCCGGTCCTTCATTTATGCAACCGGTCAGCTCTGGAACTGTCTCCCTCTGTCTGTATATCCTGCTTCCTATGGTCTCTAGTCTTTCAAACACAGTGGGTCCAGGCATCTCGAAATGATCGGATCTTGAATTTGGCTCTCTGTTGTACTGTTATTGTTTTTTCTTGGAAGGAACAGTTTGTGGGCTGTTGGCCTTTGGTTCCTTCTTCCTTGCATAAAAAAAAACAAAAATGCCCAAACCATCTCAATCTACTCCTCCTTTTCACAACACCAGTATATTCCAGTCCCATCCATCTCCTCAACTTTTCAGTCATAATCATAGCCTCCCCCCTCAGGCCTCACTTTCAAGAATGCATTACACATCCATCTAATCATAGTGTGATCTGGGATATGACAGTGTGGTATGAGATATGAACACTGGTCTTTTCCATGTTTTTTTAATATACTGGTACTTTTTTTTTTTTTTTTTTACTCCAATTTCCTGTGCTTTTATGGTATTAGATATTGTACCGGGACTGAGAAGTTTACACATTTTAGATGTAAAGTAAATGCAACATGCATCCTTAGATACCATAGCTCCTCCTGGGTAACCTTTAAACCATAATGGGCAAATTATATGTTTTACTCTGGCTAATGCTAAATAGATTTACTCAAATGTGAGAAATCTCCCAGGATCTGAAGGTAAAGGAGAGGGGTCACCTCTGGTGAGTGCTGTACTGATGTATATGAGGCATTCCATTGAAGAAGGGCCAACCAACCAAAATGGCAAAATGGACCTACAGGTTCCAGTATACTGTACTTCCCTGGCCAAGGTCACATGTTTTTACACCAAATCGTTTTTGTTTCCGTTTTTGAAGGCTCCAACATGCTTGCATGCGTCGGCCTTGGTCACCTAATGGCGGCTCTCCACGCTTCTCGATCCCTGGCAGCCTCCCTGTTCAGTCCCTTAACCCTTAAGTCACACTTAATGACCTAATCCCATGTCTTTCTCGGTCTACCCCTCCCAACCCCTACCCCAGTATTAACACCTCTCACCCTCTGTACCCAATTATCATCCCCCATCCTCTCCATATGTCCAGACCACCTCAGCCTACCTCTCCTCATCACAATACCAGTACACTCCAGTCCCATCCTACCTCTCAACTCTTCCATCGTAAACCCAGCCCCCCCCAGGCCTTGCACGCAGGGACGCATTGCACATCCACCTAATCATTGTCATTTCTGTACGTTTAAACCTGCGAATATCCTCTTCCTTTACTGCCCAGGTCTCACTACCAAACAGCATCACACTCCTAACACATGCTGCATACAAAGACCCCTTAGCACGTAAGGAGAGTCCTCTCAATGTCAGGAGAGGCAACAGCTCCTTGAACTTCTTCCAACCACTTCTCACCCTAGCAACCGAGCTAACTCCAGCCCCACCTCCGGCACATAACATGTCTCCCAAATAACGAAACTCCTCCACACACTCAAGAGACTCACCTGCAAGTTCAACCCTCTCACGCCTAACAATCTCCACCTGCTCTCCCCGACACGCTGCACACATGAAATCAGCATCATCTCGCAGTCTACCTCTAATACCACTACATCTCTTGTGCACCCACTTATCACAAACACTACACAAGATGGAATTACTTCCCACACCCTTGTGGCAAACTGCACATGGCCACTCTCCCTCTCCTCTGATTGTACCGCCACCAACCCTAGATATCATCACTTTTGTTTTATCTGCATTTACCCTTAAGCCCTTGTACCCCATACCATCTCTCCACTTCTTAAATCTTTCCTCCGCCTCCTTTTCATTCTCNGCAATCAACACCAAATCATCAGCATACAACATTTCCCATGGGAGTCCATCTCTGAAGTCACGTGAGAGGGCTTCAAGCACCATGATAAACAACAAGGAACTCAAAACTGACCCCTGATGCACACCAACATTCACGGAAAACTCATCACTTAAAGCTCCATTCACTCTTACCTGGGTGTGAGTACCCATGTACATGGCCATAACCACCCTAACCAGCCATTCTTCCAACCCTATCTTTCTCATTGCCCACTTCACCACCTCTTTAGGGACTCTGTCAAAGGCCTTTTCCAAATCAACAAAAACAAAATACAATTCCCTTTTCTTTCCAATATATTTTTCCTGAAGCTGTCGAACAATGAATATGGCATCAGTGGTCCCCCTGCCTGGCATAAACCCAAACTGCATCTCATTGATATTCACTCTTTCTCTAATCATACCTTCTAGAACTCTCTCCATTACTTTCATTATCTGATCTAAGAGCTTTATACCTCTGTAATTTCCCCTTTCCATGCCATCACCCTTTCCTTTGTACACATTTACAATTACACTCTTCAGCCAGTCATCTGGGACAACACACTCATATATAATCATATTTATCAGGTCAGTGACTAACCTCACCCCAGTATCTCCTGAGGCCTTCAATATTTCGGCAGTCAACCCAGACACACCTGCCACCTTCCCCACCCGCATCCTGCCTATTGCCTGACTCACAGTAGCAGCGTCAATCAAAGGCCAAGGGCCAAACACTGGATCAGCTGGCTCCAAACCTTCCCTATCCCAATCAAACTCCTCATTCAACAATCGGTTATAATGCTCTCTCCATGTATCTTTAATATCCTCACTGTTCACCACTACCCTTCCATCATCATTCTTCACACACTGCTCACCTACAATGTCCCGATTATCCCTCTTCACCTGATTTGCCACCCTAAGAAAATGAATACAGTATTAACTCTCTTAGCATGGCCAGTAGTTCATAGTCAGGACCCCCAGCAACCGATCCTATTATATTAAAGTGGGCAAACAGGCCATTGGGCAAATGCCTGCTAGCCAATGAGGCACTTCTCAACCAGTGAGTATGGCATCAGATCCCTAATACCTGTCAGTTTTGTTGCTTAATTTGGTGATATAACAGCTATACTAATGCTCCCCAAATGGCACTTTTTTGGAAAATTGAGATGAAGATATTTTTATGGGAGGGAGACCACAAGTATTATTTATCAGTAGTCTTGTCCTTTCATGACTTTCAAAATGGTATGGATTTTGGCTTTCCAGTACAATGACTGTACATAATTGGTCCCAAACATGGAGATGATAACAGAGTTGCACAATAATGAAAGCACAGAACTTATGGGATTTGGCCTAATTTATGCCATGCTTCCCAAGTGCAAACCCAAATTTTTCCTTTTATGACAATTTAGACCTACTAAATACACACATACAGATATGGTAAGTATTAGAAACACACATAGGCATGGTTGATGAAAAGGGCACAGTTAGGAAGAAACACATACCATAGCGAGACCATAGGCTTCAGGTAAGGGGTCCTGAGGCAAGGGGGTGAAAAATTAGTTGTCTCAGCCACGTGGGATTAATTCCTCAAGTAGGGCCTCATCTCTGAATCCCCCAAAGCCATCAGGAACCACAGACATTGCACAAGCATTATTGGTAGAAACCAGCTTAGGTGCACAATACAGTAATGGTATTTTTGAGAAGAAAAAGATGCTATAACGGCAAGAGTGCAGAATTTCATCTCACAGTGCTAACGAAAAGTGCTATAACCAAGTGAGTTAAAATCAAGGGATCATATAAAAAAAATGGGTGCCACTGCCCACATACCCTCCCCGATTTATCGTGTTATTGATAGTTATTCTCTCTCTCTCTCTTTTTATCTATAGCCAGATGCCATAATCCCATAAGGGGTGGCCATTTGTCTTTGAGTTAGTGGTTTTATGGAGAGGGGCGCTAAGCCTCCACCAACCCACTTGTTGACTCATAGGGAACACGTGTGGGTTGGTTATATGGTTACCACCCATTGTTGTAAATGGTTTCTTGGCTTACAGGAAACCATTAGATTTTCACTCAATGTAAAGCCACCTGAAAAGGAAATTAGAGTAATAAAATGTAACAGGAAAGATGGGAGAAAAAGGAAGAGAGGAGGACAGACACAGAAAAAGAATGATAAAGGTGAAGGATGAAGTAGGCAGCAATAGCTACATCAAGTGAGAGGATGATGGTCACCACCACCTCCCACAAATATAGTTAATTATCATTATATGTATTATAAGAGAGAGGTGGAGGAGTGATTGGATAAATATGATCTGGAACAGATGGAGGATGTGGAAGGTATGTCCAAGATACTCACGGAAGAAATCTGTGCAGCATCTGAGGTGGTGTGTGGGGTGAAGGGAAGACGAAAGGGGGTGCAAGGAATAGCATGGTGGAATGAAGAGGTGAGACAGGCTGTGGCGCAAAAGAAGAAAGCATATAGTGAGTGGATGAGAAGCGGTGGCTTAGAGAAAGTTTAGAGATGGAAGAGAGAGTTATATGTAGAGAGGAAGAGAGAGGTGAAAAGATTAGTAAGAGACAGTAAGAAGAGAGTGGATGAGGAATTTGGAAGGAATTTGAGTGTAAAATGGAGGGAATGTAAGAAAATGTTCTGAAAAGAGGTAAAGAGAATTAGACAAGGTGATAAAGAAGTAAGTTGGGGAGTGAAAGATAAAAATGGTAGATTACTAGTGGAGAAGGGAGAAAAAGTGAGCAGATGGAGAGAACACTTTAAGGAATTGTTGAACCTAGAGAATGAAAGTAATGTGAGTATATGTGGCTGGAGAATGGCTGGGAGAAGGAGGGAGGTGAAAAGAGAGGAAGAAATCAGTAGGATGGAAGTAGTCGAAGTAATGAAGGTCAAAAAAGGAAAAGCCCCAGAAATTGATGGAGTGTGCTGTGAAATGCTGAGGCATGGGGGAGAGATAGTAGTAGAATGGATATGGAAGATATGCAGATTGGCCTGGGAGGAAGGTAGAGTCCCAGAGGATTAGAAGTCAGGTATAATTATTCCCCTGTACAAAGGAAAAGGTGAAAAATAAGTTTGTTGTAATCACAGAGACAATTGTTGTATTAGGAAAAGTATATGGTAGGATACTTATTGACAGAGTTAGGGCAATAACAGAGGAATTAGTTGGAATAGAGCAGGGAGGTTTTAGGAAGGGAAGAGATTGTGTAGATCAGATATTCATTCATAGGTCTTTAGTGGAAAAGTTTTTAGAGAAGAGGAAGCAGTTGTATGCAGCCAACATGGATTTGGAGAAAGCATATGACAGGGTGGATAGACAAGGAATGTGGAAAGTATTAAAAATATATGGGGTAGATGAAGGCCGTGAAGAATATGTATGAGGGTGCTAAGGCTCCAGTGCATGTGGATAGTGAACTAAGTGAATTTTTTTATTTGAATGTTGGATTGAAACAGGAATGTGTCATGTGCCCATGATTGTTGAGTCTGTATATGGATGGAGTTATAAAAGAGGTATTGTACAAGGTAGGGCAGTGGATGTTAGAGCGACCCTAATGAGAGAGGGCAGTATTTGGATTTCAGATGATGTGTTTGTTTGTTAAGTGAAGACAAAGGGAAACTGTAAGGCACGGTGAATGAGTTTGGGAGAGTGTGTAAGAAACGGAATCTAGAGGTGAATGTTGGGAAGAGTAAATTTATGGTCTTCGTGAGAAATTAAGCCACTGAATTTACAATAAGGCTGGATGGGAAAAATATGAAAAATGTGAGTGCATTTAACCTGTCACGTCCCGACTGATTTCCTACCTCCGATACCCCCCAGTCCTGAGCAATTTCGGGAATTTTCTTTTTTGGCTCAAACCTTCGCTGTTGGTGAGAAACATAGAAAATTCATAAAGAAATCGCCCTCCTGAGGTTATAAATGGTGCTACAGGTGATGAGACAGCCTTACCTTACATTCTCACTCAGGTTATATGGCCTCAAAGAAAACGAACTATGGGAGGGTAAACTAATTCAAGCCACTTTGAATTACGTATTTATTTATTTATTTGGTATGAATTTATGTGTAGTACAAGATTATATTGGTTTTCACACAATTATATGGGCAATAGAAGCATTGTTCATTCACCAAACACATCCACATATGGCATCTTCCTTTATGACATTACCACCTCATCACTTCTGTTTGTTTCTTGCTCTAGCTTCTTTATTTCTTTGTCCTTCACCTCAGGAATCACTTTCACCGTGAATTTTGTCATTGGAGAGTCTGTGGGGCAACATGTCTTTACTGGCCAGGTCACTGCTAACAGGTGAATTGCCGAGTGTGGGGGGGGAGGGGGGGGTCAGGTGGGGCCAGGCAGTATCCCTGCTTGACAGCAGATAGAGAAATGTCTCCCACATATGCCTACCAAAAATCACCCATGAAACTTGAAAATTGTGCAAATTATGAATCTTGCAATTGCACGACGTACCCGTACGTCAATGGGTCTAGCTGTGACAAAACGTTACGATGTACCCGTATGTCAATGAGACGCCTCGGGTTAAGTACTGTACAGTGCCCTCACACAGTGAACGTATTCAGAGTAAACGATTCGCCTAGTGAATGAGTGGGGGGTAATCAGGTCCACAAAATCATAATGAACGAGTTGAACCCTGAGTGAATGAAATCGGGGCGAAGAGTAGGCCATAACCTCCGTCTCCCATATTGACCCCCCCCCCCGTAGACGCTGCACATCTGAGCAACCTGTTGAGCAGAATCGAATAAAGATTTGCTATGATGAAGATCAGCAAAATTCTTGCTGCATTGGATGTTCTGAGAGAAGAGGTCAAGGCAAAATGAAACCAGCCACCTTAAGCTACAGGAAGTGCTCCATAGAGTAGAAACCACTTTTCATTATTATATTGAAAGGCACAGTACAGAGGTCAAGAACAACAGGAGGCAGTTGTCTCTACATTGTCTGCTACGCTTCCTGGAGGAGACGATGATGATGCGATGTCAGTGGTGTCATCTTTGGACTTTGAAGGTTTTATAGGAGAGGTGAATGAGGTAGAGGAACGCGGGGAAGTGGTTCAGTCAAGTGACGAGGGTGGGACTGGTGACGGGAACAAGGGAGTGGAATGTGATTTGGAGGGGTCACCCTAAGTGTATCTCCCTGCCTTGGAACCACCTGTATTCAATCCAGTCAGAACTACCATCTGCTCCACTTAAGGTAAATAACCATGTGTATGTGTTTGAAATGTCCCCTTTAGTACATCTCTATGGTTCAAGAAGTGGACTTTGAGGAAGCGGTGCCGCCCATATGTTATTTTTCCCATAAGATATGTTGTTCACAGTGAATGAATTCGCAGTAAACAAGCTCGTCTGCTGCCCATAAACTTGTTCACTGTGTGAGGGCACTGTACTTGGTCAGTACCCCCTGTGGGTAGGGAGTTAAGGGGTTTCAAGAATACTACCCCGGGATCCCTGCTTGTCATATGAGGCAACTTAAAGGTTTGGTGGTGGGTTAGTGCCCCACCCCATAAAAAGAACTAACTAAACAAGTGAACAAAGTGCCTCGGACCAGGACGGACCATACGTTGATGACCAAGAAACAGACGAAGGACATTCTAAGGATGGGAACGTGGAATGTGAGAGGAGTGAGAGAGATTGTTCAGGTGCTTGAGGATGCAAGAGTGGATGCATGTGGATTGACTGAAACTAAATGGAAAGGTGAAAGGGTGAGAGAATGGGAGAATGGTTTAGGAATATGTGTGGGAGTTAATGAGAATGAGAGGGCAAGAGAGCGAGTATGTCTGATGATAAGCAAGAAGTGGAAGGAGAATATAAGAGAGTATGGAACAGTGGGTGCAAGGATTGTATGGGTGAGGATGAATGTAGCTATACAAGCATGAGTGATTGTAAGCGTGTATGTGCCGACAGAGGACCAAGTGGCAAGAGTGAAAGATGAGTTTTGGGTGAGTGTAGAAGCATGTATTGATAAGTTTGAGAGGAGCGAGAGAGTGTTTTTGATTGGAGACACGAATGGCAAAGTTGGGAATGTATGAGTGGATGGAGTGGTTGGTCAGTGAGGTGTGCCAGCAGAAGTAGATGGGAATGGTAGTGCTTTGGTGGATCTGTGCTAGTAAGGGGTTGGCAATAGCCAGCACCTTCTTCTGACATAAGATGATCCACAGATATACATGGAGAGTCATGAGGAGGATGGACAGTGAACTTGTCGAACAAAAGGCAGAGATAGATTACGTGTGTGTGGATGAGCAAATGAGAAGACAAGTGTTCGATGCAAGAGGGTGGAGAGGATGTGGGAATGGAATCTTGGACCATCACTTAGTGATGGCTAACGTAAGGTTGTAAAGAAAATGGGTGAAGAGAGGAAAGGGAAGACAGGAGGAAACAGCTCCTGTGAAAAGAGTGGAGAAGTTGCAAGAGAGTGAGAAAATGGCAGAGTATAAGAGCATAGTGGAAGAAAGATTGGGAAGGTATGAGTTAGAGCGGATGTAAGGGGTGGAAGAAGTATGCAAGATATTCACAAAAGAGATAGGCGCAGCGTGCGAGGTGGTTTGTGGAGTGAGGAGGAGATGCAGGAGTGTGCAAGGGACAGCATGGTGGAGGGATGAGGTGAAATGAGCTGTGGAACAAAAGAAGAAGGCATATAGTGACTGGCTAACGAGTATAGGTAGGGGAGAAGATGAGAGAGAGAAGAGAGAGTTATATGTGAGCAGCAGAAGGGAGGTGAAGAGATTGGTGAAGGAGAGTAAGAAGAGAGTGGATGAAAAGTGTGAAATGGAGGGAGAGTAAGAAGTTGCTTTGGAAAGAGGTAAAGAAAGTAGCGTAAGACAGTGTGCAAGGGAAATAGTAGGGGAGTGAAAGATTGTTGATGAAGAAGAGAGAGAAAAGAGAGGTATATGTGAGTTGGAGAAGGGAGGTGAAGAGATTGGTCAAGGAGAGTAAAAAGAGAATGGATGAAGAGTTTGAGAGGAATCTGAGTGTGAAATGGAGGGAGAGTAAGAAATTGTTTTGGAAGGAGGTAAAGGAAGTAGTGTAAGATAGTGTGCAAGGGGACACAGTAGTGAAAGATGGGAATAATAGATTGTTGGTGGAGAAGGGAGAGAAAATGAGGAGATGGATGGAGCATTTTTTAGGATTTGTTGAATGTAGAGAGTGAGAGTAGTGTGAGTATAAGTGATTGGGGAATGGCTGGGAGAAGAAGAGATGAGAGGAGGGAGGAAGAGATCAGTAGGGCAGAAGTAACTGAAGCAATGAAGAAGATCAAGATGGGAGAGACCCCAGGAATTGATGGAGTGTGTGGTAAAATGCTGAAGTATGGGGGTGAGATTGTTGTGGTATGGATATGGAAGTTGTGTAGATTGGCTTGGGAAGAGGGAAGGGTTCTAGAGGACTGGAAATCAGGTACTGTATAATCGTTCCTTTATACAAAGGAAAAGGAAAGAGAGAAGTATGTGGTAACAATAGGGGTATCTGCCTTCTTAGTGTGATTGGAAAAATATATGGTAGAATACTTACTGATAGGGTGAGGCTTATAACAGAGAAGCTAGTTGGAGAAGAACAATGGGGATTTAGGAAGGGAAAAGGGTGTGTAGATCATATATTTGTTGTAAGATGTTTAGTGGAGAAGTATCTAGAGATGGGAAAGAAAGTGTATCCTGCCTTCATGGACTTGGAGAAAGCTTATGACAGAACAGATAGGCAAGGTATGTGGAAGGTATTAAGAATATTTGGAGTGAATGGTAAATTGTTGAGTGCTGTGAAGATTATGTACAAAGGAGCTAGGGCTACGGTGTGACTGGATGGTGAGCTGAGTGAGTTCTTTTATCTAAATGTGGGATTGAAACAGGGATGTGTGATGTCTCCATGGCTGTTTAATATATTCATGGATGGTGTTGTAAAGGAGGTGCATGACAGGGCAGTGGATGTAGGGGTGGCCCTAATGAATGAAGGTGAGGTGTGGAAGATTCCAGTGTTGCTGTTTGGTAATGATACAGTTTTGTTGAGTGAAGATGAATGGGAGTTGCAAGGTTTGGTGAATGAATTTGGGGCAGTGTAGGAAGAGGAATCTGAAAGTTAATGTAAACAAGAGTAAAATTATGGGGTTTGAGAGGAATGAAGTCAGAATGCACAGTGAGGTTGGATGTTGAGGATGTGGAGAATGTGGGTGCATTCAAGTACTTGGGTAGTGTGATGAGTAAGGATGGAACTGTTGGGGATGAAGTGCTTGAAAGGGTACAGCGGGGAAAGAAGGTTGTTGGTTCACTGAAAGCGGTGATGAGAAATAGGGAGGTGAGTAAGGAAGTTAAGAAGTCTCTGCATGATAGTATTATGATCCCTACCCTGACGTATGGAAGTGAGGCGTGGACCTTGCTAGAGGGGAACAAGTCAAGAGTGAGAATTGTGGAAATGAGTTACCAGAGAGGAGCATGTGGAGTGACATGGAGGGACAGGTTGATGAATGAAGAAGTGAAAGAACGTTGTGGGGTGAATGTGGATGTGACTGAGAAAGTTAGGAGAAATACTGAGGTGGTTTGGACATTTGGAGAGAATGGAGAATGAAAGACTGACTAAGAGGGTGTATGCAGGTGAAGTGGAGGGAGGGAGAGGGAGGAGGAGACCAAGGATGAGGTGGAGGGATGGAGTTGAAAGGTAGCTATATGAGAGAGGGGGGAGTGAGTTGGGGGGAGGGCAGTCAAATGGTGGGTGACAGTGCAACTTGGGGGTGTTTTGTCTGCAGCCACCTTTTGTGGGATTAGGGCGTCGGGCTATAGATAGATAGAGACTTGGTTAGTGTGATTAGTAAGGATGGAAGTTTGGAGGGTGAAATGCTTGAAAGGATACAGCAGGGAAGAAAGGTTACTGGTTCTTTGAATGCAGTGATAAGGAACAGGGAGGTGAGGTTGGAAGTAAAAAAGTCTCTGCATGACATTATTGTGATACCAACCCTAATGTTTGAAAATGAATCTTATTCCTTGTTGGAAGGACTCAAGTCAAGAGTGAGAGCAGTGGAAATGAGTTATTTGAGAGGAGCATGTGGAGTTACATCAAGAGACGGACTGACAAATGAGGAAGTGAGGGAGCATTGTGGTGTGGATGTGGATGTGATTGAGAGCATTAGGAGAAATATACTGAGGTGATTTGGTCATGTAGAGAGGATGGAGAACAAGAGACTAATGAGGGGAGTGTATGCGCGTGAGGTGGAGAGGGGGAGAGGGAGGGGGAGGCCAAGGATGAGGTGGAGGGATGGAGTGAAGAGGTATATGAGAAAGAGGGGGGTGTGAGCTGGGAGGAGAGCAATTAAATGGTGTTGGACCAGGCGGCATGGAGGTGATTTGTTTGTGGCCACCTCTTATGGGATTAAGGTGTCTAGCAATAGATAGACAGATAGATAGGTATGTCATTATTGTAAATACATTCACCAGTTGTAATTTTTGATAGCCTATTACTTAATGAATTCTTTGATGGGTTAGTAAAGATTTTTTTTTTTTTTTTTTGTACAGAAACTAACAGAGGAAGTAAAAGAAATTAAATAGCAAAATTCCATACACCAGAATACAGGTGTCCTCCATTCATAATAAATTTGTATCAGTTGGACTTGAACTGCTGTAGGTTGAAGTTTTTTGGGGAAGCTAATCTGGGGAAACAAGTTCCATAGAAGCAGTCTGGGAAATAAAGGAATTCTTGTACAGAGATATAAACTTTCAGAATTTAAAATGCATTTTTCTCCAAACCTACTTTTTGGTCAGTTGGAATGCCTTATAGGTGTTGCACTGATTGAAACTAAATGGCCATTATTATAGTTGGTGCCAAATATTGCTTAAATATAGTTTCTCATAATTATCACTCAAAATCAGCCACTTCAGTCAAACATAGCCTGACATGAAGCAGAGAAAGAATGATTATAGTCTATACTGTAGGTTGTTTTCAAGAAAAGATCAGTGAATGTGATATCCACATTGAATCTTGGCACTGAAGGAGGATGGATGTCCTAATGCACTGTATGTGTGTATTATAGCTTACTATAGATTATGTACCAGGTAGCATAAATATACTGTATACCAAAATTAATTAAAAAACAAATAGAACTGCATATATAGGTCAGTGTGTGGGGTTTGTTGAAGATTTGCTATTAGCTACCTACTTTTTTCAAAATTCATTTTTTTTTTTTTTTTTTTTTTTTCCCTTTTTGGACTCCCTAATAGATTATTTCTTTTTTTTTTTTTTTTTTCTTTTCATTACAGTACTTCACAAACTTTAATACAATATTTTTTCATGCAGTTTTCCAGAGTTATAAATACGTGTACCTTATTACAACTGTAGATGAACTTGGTCTAGAGTAGGTTAATTTTTTTTTTTTTTTTTTGGCAGGTAATACATCAGTAAAATGCGCTTCAAAACTTCCCTGCTGAATAAACCCAAGCATGCTGATCTTGTTTCCTGTGTTGGATGGATGTCCCCAGACGAAGTTTATTCTTGTGGGTAAGTCTGTTGCAATATAGTCAGGCACAAGGCTGTTCCAGTACTGTACAGTAATAACTGTTAGTCAACAAGTGGTCACTCATAACTTATCAAACAGTTGCCAAATAAGAATAGCTAGCATTTCTGTGTTCATGAAAAGATTAGTGGAAAACATTTGTAGGACTCAGGTGATGAATGGCCTCTCTAACTGAATAAAAGTGTCTGCTGGGTGTCAGATTGGATAATTAAATTTTTTTTTACATTGTGCAAGAGTGCATTATAAAAATGATCATAAGAGTAGTTGAAAGTACAGTGTTTGAAGTGGAAGAAAGAGAAGAGCAGAATAAGTACTGTACAGTACAGCAAGTATGGGCATTGGGCTGGTTGTAATAGTAATTGGCTGGTTACCACTGACGCTTGTGGCTTCAAGCTTGATAGTAGCCACAGAGTCATTCATTCTTAGGTTTGAATCTCAGTCACAGGTATAATACATAATCACTGTTCTTGGTCAGGAAGCTTGGCCACAAATACAGAGTCCAAATTATGGCTGCAACTCTTACAGTTTTACAAGTTGATTTCTAGTGTGTGAGATTTCACTTTCCTGTACAATAAGTTGATGCTAGCAATGGACAACAGCCTTAAGGAGAGATTCTTTGTGTGCATTTTAGACTTGTAACATAATGCCCTATAACATCCTTATTTCTTTTCTTTTTGTATATCCCTTTATTGCAATTATTAAAACAAGTTAATTCAAATTAGTGAAAGATGTATGATATCCTGAAAGAAAATTATGGTAAAGTTTTTCCTAAAAACACTAACTAGCTTTTGTAAAATATTTACCAAAAAATAATTTTTGCTCATTTCCCATTATTTCTCACATTGAATCAGTTTGTATTGTACTGCCAAAGACGATGCTTCCCTTAGTTTGTAAATCCCCCCCCCCCAAAAAAATGCCTTCCATTATTGATTTACCACTTGAAAATGTAATTTGCGAGAAACTGATGCAGAATTAAAATACAGAAAAATAGTTGTAACTCTAAAGCTATTGGCCCTACTTACACCACTTCTTGCTTATTTATTGACCAATCTCCACCATTTAATGCTCAATAAATATGAATATCCAATTCCAAGAATTGTCACAGTACACAATACAAGTAGCTACCTGCCCTCGCTTGTATAGCCCATTATTGGCTTATTTTCAGCTCCTTTTGCACAGAATTTTGCCTCTCCAGCATTCCTCATAGGCTCAGCAGCAGCTTGGTTTGCTTTTGATCACTTTGGCATCTTTCTAACACCAGTAATCCCAAGAAACACACTAAATATTTAACACTAGTAATCCTAAGAAACACGAAATGTCTTCAGAATACCGGACTTCAGTAGATCAGAATTCGCTTTTATCGGAATCTAGGAGCTACCAGACTAAATTCCTACATATCGGAAAAAGTCCGATGAAGCCAGAAGCAGTTCCGACTGCCTGACCATTTCAGCTATGTTCACCACAATAAGGTAAGTAAAAGACATGTTTATCCATGTACAGTACAGTATTATTTTATAAATTATACCATTTTATTATTGTAGTGAAGGTATAATACAGTATAGTACTGCAGTGGTAGTGAAAACAGTTTAAAAACCGTTAGTGTGATCCGGACTAATGTCTGATAAATTGGAAGAAGTCTGGGATAGCAGGGGGAAGTCCGGATGTCGCTTTTATTGGAATTTCACCCTGTTTGGAATGGTTTGGGCCCCAATTAGTCTGCTCTAGTGAGGTCTTACTGTACCTGGTAAAAATACGAGCTAGGTATCCACGTGTTGCTTTTTAGTCATTCTGGCCAAGACACATGAATGTTTTCAATAAACCTTCTCAGCAGGCAAAGAAAACTAGAGGGGTAACAGAAATATTCTCTCAGGAGCAGTCTACAACAAAACATATGCACCCCATGTGGGTGAGGTGACTTTGTTTACTCATCAGCTGAGTGGGGACCATTTAAATGGGTTTTAAACCCTGTTTTCACAACAGTACACCCAAAACAGGTTTTGTTACTGATTGTATGCAAGTTTAGGTAGCTGAGGGTGAAAAAAAATGAAAATGCATTTTTTGGTCAAAAATTCATCAAGAATTTCCCCTTAACTTGTTGAGTTACTAACCATTACTGGCTGAGAGTCAAAGATGGCAAAATTGTCTTAGAATCCTGAAATGGAAAATGCTGCCTAATGTTATCCTGTTTAGGCCAGAAGATACAGATCAGAGGGGTTTCACTTAGTTGTGTTTCCATCCATATTGAGGGGCCTGAATCCTACAGGAACAATCTGAAGAAGCTGCCCCACCAATGAATGTACTGTATGATACCATGCCAGATGTAGTGCTGGACTTTTTTCGATAGTGTATCTGTACTTGCACAGTTCTGTAGTGATGAGCAGATTATTACAGGTGGGATAATATTGTTTGAGTGTTTGGAGAAAATGCTTGAGAGTAATTGGGTCATGTTGCAAAAATCTTAGTATGGACCAGAGAGCTTTTGCTTGTAGACCGATGAAAATGTAGAGTGAGGCTCAGAGGAGGAACATCATGGTTAGGAGGGACTTAACAAGGATGCTGTGGGAGATTTGCAACTTGGTGAGTAGCCATCAGATGAACAAGGCTGACTTTTGCCAGCATGAAACATTAACTTTCAGATGTTTATGTACAAGTGGGATTGTTTGGTGAGACTAACATCTGTACAGTACTATAACTGGTACAGTTTACCCTCCCTATAATGAACTGATTGGGAGGAAGCTAAGTTTGATAAAGCCAGAAATTTGACAAAACCTAAGGTCCCCCTCCCTCCCCTCAGGTGGGAATCCAAACAAATGTTTGAAAATAAATGAGTACAGGATCATACTCTGGTACTGAAAATGAAAACTATACCAATTTTACATTAATGTGGCCCATAATTTTGCCCTTTTGTAGCTTATTTCACATTCGTCATGGCACTTCTTCATGACTAATGCAGTAGACCCTTCTCATGCCTCTCTGATGGGCCTCAATCACTTCCGTCTTCACCGTAGTGAAGAGAGTCCTCTTCTTTGCTTTTCAGAAGAGGTGCCAGGAGATTCCTTACTGAAAGCCATTCTTCACAATCACAGTAGAAAAACATTTGGCAAAATCGAGAGATGTGAGACGTGAACTCGGTTGTCTGAATGGAAAGAAAGATGCAGCAATACTGAGGTTGATCACCCATGATTCAGTGTGTCCACAGACTCTGGTCCTATCTATGCATACCAGAAGTAGTCCCAAAATAGCCCAGCTCATCGCCTATTACTGCTAGCATATCACCAACATAGCTCAAGTGGGTGGGAGAAACCACCGCCAGCCTTGGCAACTGTGTTGTGAGTCACCCTACGTGTGGAGAGTGGTTCAGAAGGGCCGCATAATGTGCCCCATTTATCAACCATTGTTTGGTATAGCCAAAAAACAATTCAGCGGGCTCAGAGGTGTTTGGAAGAGCTGCATGATGTGTCCCATTTATCGACCATTGTTCAGTATAGCTGATGAAAGTTTGGTGGGTTCTGAGGCGTTTGATAAATCCTAAATCTGTTATATCGAGGTTTGGTATAACAAGTTCTGCTGTAATATAATATTTCCATGCTTTCCAAATTTCTTATTTAATAAAAATAAAGCTGTTAGGGCTGTAAGGGATTTTTATTTACTGGGTACTTTGTTTAACAGGGATGATCATCAACTTCTCCAGTGGAATTTAGTAACAAATGAAACAACCAAGGTGACAGAGTTTTCATCAGATGTCTATCCTCTTGAGCTTCATTGGCTTCCAAAATCAGCAGTGCAAAAGACAAAAGTTGGGTCTGAAGTTTTCCTACTGACAGCAGCTGATGGTAAGACATATTTTCCTTGGTACAGGTACAGTACTGTACAGTATATACTCATAGGATACTGTACCTTGAACTTTATAAGACTGATTGTAGCACATCTGCCTAGTTTGCCTAGCTTTATTGAGTTTTACAAACTAATGGAAATTTCAGTACAGCATAGTTGAGAATTGCCAGATAATGCCCTGATAAGAGTAAAGTAAAGATTATTGAGGGAGTAGACAATTCTCAGTGTGATGTTCTGGTTAAATTAATGAGGGGGATTAAATGTATCACAGCAGTAGTAGTAGTAGTTGTTTCCCAGGCAGTCTGGCCTAAGGAAGGCCATGGCCAAGACCAGACTTTCCCACAGAGCTCTCAAGGAGTGTATGTTGCGTTGTTGGCGTAGGTGATTTTGTGCAATGCTGTCTTCCATAATGTGATTACTAGTGTGGAGTGCTGTGTTACATTTTGGACAGGCATCAGCAACGGAGTCTTCCAGCCTCTTCCGGTGACTTAAGAGGGCTGAATGATGCCCACATCCCAGCCTGGCCAGGTGGACCCGTTCCTCATGAGGGAGATAGGATTCAGAAGGGTGGATATCAGGAGGCCGTGCATGCAGCTGTGTGTTGTCTTTAAGTGACTGAATGGAGCGGCGAGTGATTTGAGTATGGATATGCTTCTGGAAGCTGGTCTGAGGGGGGGAGAGATGACAGTATTTGTGTATGATATTGTGTGGTGGGTGTTGTTTTGATGTTCCTCGGTGTGTGTGGATGTGCTTCCATGTAGTGTAGTGGATATTGTGGGTTTGTGGAGGCTGCAGCGAGAATTTGGGTGCCTGTCATGTCTAGGTGATCCTTGACTTTGGTTTCTTGATGTAGGTGGTCTGTGGGTGTAATAGCTGTGCAGCCTGTGATTATTTTTAGGGCCTTGTTCTGTATGGTCTGTGGACTGTTGTAGTGTTTTAGTGAGGTTAGGAGCCCAAACAGGGCTTGCATAATTCATCACTGAACATATGTATTGTTTGTATACTGTGGTGGTGGTTTCTTTATAGTGTCCAAATGTTAGTATGGGCAAGTGACCTCAAGGCATTGAGTCTTGGTGTTATTTTATTTTTAATGTTTGTGATGTATCTGGGTGCAGTGTTAGAAAACAAATGCAAATGTGCTTAGAAAGTGGAAAGCAGAATGACAAAAGGAAGGAAAGTGTTGGTTGATGATATAAAGTTCTTGAGGAAAAACAGAGGTCTGAGTGTGGCAGGTATGAGGATTGCATGGAGTTTTAGTGCCCACATTAACATTGGGTGCAGTACTGGGCATGAAAACAAAAAGCTGAGGGCTAGAACAGTGGTAATGGGTTTAGTGAGAAATGTGTGTGGAGTGATGAGTGTGGATAAGATAAGAAATAATGTGATTTGTGAAAGATGTGGAGTAAGAGGATCTGTGAACATTAGAAATGAAGAGTGTCCTTATATGGTATGGTCATGTGGAGAGAATGACTATAAATAGGGTGGTTAAAAGGGCATATGTAAGTTTGTATGTAGGAAGAGGCATGGTAAACCAAGATAAAGGTGAATTGATATGATAAATGAATGTGTGACAAGGCAAGTTGTAGAGGTTGATGAGGCTCTGGAACTTACAAGGAATCAAACTGCTTGAAACTGAATTTTGTACAGAGAAGTGCATGACAAGGCTTTGATACCCCTTTTTTTACCTTGATAGTTGTCAGATATACTCTGATAAATAATATGAAGTGTTTATGTGTGGGTAGGTATGCTTGTGAGTGGAGTCTATTCTGGGGGTCTGAATAGTGAGTGAATGAGTGTGTGGCCCATCTCATTGGATGTGCTGGTAATTAGTCCCCCCCCCCATGCCTTTTCTTTTCTTTCTTTCTTTTTTTCCCCCTCAGCCCACCTGTGGTTGTGAGAGAAATGATGCAGGTAAACCAGAAATAATAACAAGTAACCT